>JARHVA010004422.1:442500-722500 GCA_037957365.1 Torreya grandis
ATAAATTAACACATGCTACTATGATATATCTTGTTGAATAAGATTATAATTCTTCATTACTTATTCTCTTGAAGGAGTTTGATGAAAACATGTTAATTCTAAAAACTAAAGAAGCTCTTGATATTGAAATTGAATAAGGTTGAAGATGTGTATCTCATTTGAAATTGAATTATGTGTTATAAGAAGAACATTATAATAGAATACAAATACATTGGAAATGAGATACAATAGATAGGTTGTATTTATTTAAAAACATCACACACACAACAAAAAATGAGATAGGAAAAAGAGACAAGCCAAAATTATATGTACATATTTACATATATAAAAATAATTGTGTTTATTTGAATTAATGGTTGAGATATTTACCACTAAATTTACCATCATGATAGGTAAAATATAAAGTGTTATCTCTATATAAGTGTTTAATCATAATGAGTCAAACTTTTTATGACTTTCTTTTGGTTCTCTACACTTATCTCATAAGAGAACAAGATCTCCTACTTGAAATTATCTTTTCTTTGCCCTTTTATCAAAAATAATTTTAACTTAATATTAATGTTTAGAAATTATATCAACAAATTAAGATATATCTTCTTCAAGCTTATTCAAATAAAGAATCCTTTTGTCCAAAGAACTTTTGAAGTTGTGATTTTTAATGGCTTTAGCTAGTTGAATTGCAAGCAATTTAAGTGTTATTTAAATTTACACATCAATTTCATAGATCAAATAGAACAGATATATACCAAATGCCATTTTTGGTGTTATCTAATTTTGCCACAGTGCATCATTCAACTCCTTATGCTAGTTCTTCTTATTTTTATCAAATAACTTATGAATGATGGTGATCATATTCTTATTGCTCGACTCTGCTTGACTATTTCCTTGCGGGTGATAGTTTGAAGACTGTAAAAATGAAATTTTGTAGCCATAGTAGAATCCAATCATTTATAAAGAATAAAAATTTGGAGAATTATTTGTCACTATATTTTGTGGGACATCGAATCTCACCAAGATATTCTCCTTAACAAAAATTACAAATTACTTTTGAAGTTATTTGTTTAATAGGTATAGCCTCTACCCACTTAGTGAAATATTATGTAGTGATAACAACATGTGTATGTCCTATATTTGATTGAGGATTCATATCTCATACAAAATCTAACCCCCACTATTGGAAGGGTTCTTTAATTAATATTAGCTTGAGAGGGAATGTCGTAAGTTTTGACCTTCTAATAAACTATTGACATGCATCACATTTCCTTACCCATCCATATGAGTCTTTAAACAATGTAGCCTAGTAGTATTGAGCTCTTATAAATTTGAATGATGTTATAGGATCATAAAAATTTATGTTGCAAGCTTGATCATGAAAGGCTTGTAATATCTTTTTTTATTGTTTAGTGTCAATACATCTCAAGAAAAAGCCATCAATATTATTTTTGAATAATGTTCCATCCTAGATGACATATTTTTTGTCCTATAACTTGAGTGTTCTACATTTTTTGGTATCCAGATAAGATGGACATTCTATATAAGTTAGAAAGAAGGCAATGTATAAAAAACATTCGTTAGTAGAATCCACAAAAAGAACCAAAGGAATATATTTCTTATTTTGATCATCAAAATCTACTAAAGAGTTTGATTGAACATTTGTTTGTTCCTATATGAGTTGTCATAACCCTTTTCCTCGAACCAATTTTATATTTTTGATATCAAGGTCATATTCCTAAACTTTGATTGTCTAGTTAATCATTTTTTATCATATTTCTTGTTGAGTCAAAATGTATTTGACAACTATACTTGGGACCTTTACCATAGAATGTGAATGTAGAATATAATATATAAATTATTGAACAGCCTTCACAACTACATATGCATGTTTCTCTTTTAGATAATATTTCAAATTAAAAAATTTTAAAGTGATAGGAGATTCAATACCTTCCTCATTCTTTTATACCAATATATTTGAGAAAGTATGTTCTAAGGCATAACAATAAATGATAAATTATTTTTTGAAATTTGGAAAAACAAGAGTGGTGCACGAGAAATAGCAACCTTTATCTTTTAAAATGCCTCTTTTCCTTAATTATTCCATTTGAAGGAAGGTTTCCCTTTCATCATCTCAATAATATGTCTAGTGAGTTTCACAAAATCCAAAACAAATCTTCTCAATAAATTCACTTTCCCAAAGAATGAATGCACAACTAGTTTAGTAGTTGGCAAAGATGGATTTTGGATTACTTCAACTCTTCCTATATCAATATTAATCCCTTACTTTGATATAATGTGTCTAAGAATTTTCCCTTCAATCACCCCAAAAATGAAATTTTTAAGGTTGAGAGAAATACCATGTAATCAACACTTTTCAAATACTTTTTCAAGATGTTCATAGTGATCTCTCTTCTTTGAAAACACATTAAGTCATAAAAAATATCCCACAATTATTTTTTTCTTAAAATATTTGAATGCAAGATTCATAACCCTCTAAAATGTAGCTCCTATATTTATTAAATCGAACAGTATTCATCGATAAGTGAAATTTCCCCTTAGAGTTGTGAAAGTTGTTTTGTGTTGATATTCCCTATCAACTTCAATTTGATTATAACCTAAAAAACCATATAACATTTAAAGCATTTATGAACCTGCAACTACTTAGAGAAATTTATCCATAATAGCTAATGGATATTTATCTTTGAGGGATGCTTGATTCAAATTTATAAAGTATATACAAATATTGATTTCTCCACTTTTTTTACAAATCAGCACTATATTATAAATCTAGATTGAATGATGAATAGGTAAAATGAGTCGCGCATTCAATATTTTCTAAATTTATGCAAAGATCATACCCATAATTTTTGGGTTATATTATCTTTATTTTTATTTAAATGGCTTGACAACTGGTTTTAAAATTATTATGTGTGGCATTTATTTTAGACCAAAAGACTTGAGGTCTTCATATGAATATCTAACAATTTTGATGTACTTTTAGAGTAAGCCAATGAATCTTCTTTTTTCTTCAGGTGAACAACATTTACCAATATTAACTAGCCTAGGTTATTCTTCAAAACCAATATTCACTTTTTCATAGTCTGTTGAATTGAGGGAATGTTTT
Source organism: Torreya grandis (assembly GCA_037957365.1). NCBI lineage: Eukaryota > Viridiplantae > Streptophyta > Pinopsida > Cupressales > Taxaceae > Torreya > Torreya grandis. The sequence goes on from JARHVA010004422.1 coordinate 445,619, forward strand.
TGAATCTTTTTCTTAATAAACCTATGGTGATTATCAAAAATTCTTCCAATGAGACTAATCCTTTTGGAATTTTATTTTCTTTCAAATTGATTATCCCTTCTTCATTTTACTCTTTAGCTATGCCCTCTCCTTGAGTTTGAAAATAAGATTCCCTATATTACAAATCACTACCTTTGAAGTATAAATTCTTGTATATATCATCTTTTTCAACAAAAAAAATGATATTTTGATCATTATTAAAAACCTATCGATTATCTAAATTATCCAGTATATTGGTTCGATACATCAATTTAATTTTATATTTATATGTATTAAATTATGAATGTAAAATCAATAATAAAGCTGATACTATAAGTGCATCTACTTTGGAATTATCTTCTCTTGGGATATCTTGTATGGAGAAAGATTTAAAATCTTCTATATTGTCCCAAATTTTATTCTTTTAATGTTTCAAATGATCATTTTTTACTTGATATTGACCTTTGATTTATTTTACAACGAGTTTTGCATTAGCCAAGGATTTTAAAATTTTTATTTCCATTTCTTTTGCAACCTAAAACCCTAAAAAGAGTGTTTCATGTTATGTTGTGTTATTTTTGAATTCAAACAATAATTTTTAAAAGAAGGAAAATATTTCTTTACTTGGATTTATATAAATAACTCCCAAACTAGACCCTATTGAAGAGCAATTACTATCAAATTCCAACATTAAAATATCATTAAATCAGTTTCTATGATTTATGAGATATCCATTATTTTTTTGAAATCAATAAATAATTACATATACCTTCATATTCATATAATATGCCTTCTCTAGGATCATCAACATTTTTTATAGTGTACTTTGTTTTCAATTCTGGTTAGAGGCATTATTTGAATCCTTTGATTGGAATCATTACCTATGATAGATCTAATTAAATTTCACCACCAAGTTCTTTACAAAAAATTCTTCCAAAGAGAATACCATACGCTACTAGTATACCAACTACTATAATGTTAATTTTTATCATTTTCTGAGGTAAATATGTGATCGTAACTTGGGCATCTTTGATTTGGTCGACTAGTGAAACTTAGCTTCTATGGAATAACAACAGCCAAAAAAATTTGTGCAGGTCAATTCAAGGGCATGGAAAAATTTATCAAGCATCACATTATCTAAGTTTCTTGTTTCAATGATTAAATTATTGAATGTATATCCCTTAAGGAATAAAGATATGTAAAAAGGATCAACTTTACTTGATTTTAAAGTTAATGTAGCCATAGAGTTTAGCAGAATAGAAGAAGGTAGGATGGTTAGTATCCCTTTGGTGCTAGCTTTATTTTGAGTAAGATTTTTCCCTTAGATAACTCTACTAGCCTATCTAGTTAATATGTATATGTTCTCAAATATTCAACTTGTGACATTTGTAATTTATTTTTGTTGACATGTTCAATTATGTTAAAAGTAGACAAACTAGAAGAAAAAGGGATTATACAATCTAAGATATACTAATATTATTGATAGGAATAGTTTGTTTAAGATAACTAGTAGTGTCATTCATGGAAGACTCACCTATTTTAGGTTTTGGTTGTTTTCCTTTCATCTAAACAAGAGGTAGTGTTACACATGGAAGAATAACTTTAGTATATTCTTCTTGGTTGTCATTTTGTTATTTTTTTTAATTCCAAGTTCTTGTGAAGACCACAAATGATTAATTGTTCATGTCTCCAACATTGTCTCTATAATCATCTTCTTCTAAATTTTATTCTAGTAACAAATTTGTGGAGTAACCACCAAGTTCCTCAATTTCACATTCTTTAGGGTCTAGATTCTATAATTAATTTTCTTCTTCAATCTCTTCATACCTAAATATCTCTTATTTTTATAAAATGACATCCATAAGGGGATTTGTATTTGGTTGAGGGGATTATAGTGCAATTTTATGTTGAGGATCTTGTAATTGAGGATGATCTCTTTGAAAAGGCATATAGATTTTTATTGGGATGTCTTGAAAAGAAGAAGTAATTTTTTTCTAAGGTAGTTGTTTCTTAAATGTTATTATGTCATGGCCATTTTTATAAAAGTTGTTCAATATAAGAATGACCTATATTTTGTATTATACCTTTTGATGGTTTCTTTTTAAGTTTTCCATCCATTATCATATCATCCTTGAATTCTACTAATAATGTTGAGATATAGTTAAATCAACTACTATAGCTCTTCTCAGTTGATAACTTACCTCTAAAAATTGTGAATTGATGAAAAACATTTATGATTTTCATCTATAGGTTTGGTAGTTACTAGAATTTTATGTCGTAGCTTTTAGAATTTATCTACCAAGTCACTCATTGGCTCATAAGCTAGTTTATTCATCTAAGTGAGTTAAGATTTCAATGTGTGTCCATATTCTATTAGATTGAACCTAGTTTCAAAAAAAAATCATATCATTCCAATTTATTACTGCTCCTAAGGGAATATGATAAAACCAATCTATAACTCCATTTTAGAGAGTTTTAACAAATAGATTTACTATAATATCTTTGTTTTCAACTCTTATAAATCCACATGCTAAAAAAATGCAATAATGTGTTCATCTAGATGTTATTTTCCATCACCTAAAATTTTTGGAAAGCTTTTTTATGAACCTCTTAAGATTTTTTATAGTTATCCCAAAGCTAATAGGCCAATTGTGTTACCCAATGTTTATGCCATTATTAGGAAATTTGCTTTTAGAGAAATAATAGCTCCTAATATAATGATAGTTTAACTTGTAATTATTCCTCCATAAGACTATTTGTCTTTTTTAAGGGTTGAAGGGAGGTTGATTGCTCTTTTAATTTTACCCTACTATTCTAGATTTAATTTTAAATTTGAGGCTTATTTCAATTTATAAAATGGATCAATATCACCTTTAGATGTATTAGATCTAGTGAATCTTTTCTCTGCTAGCTTTGAAAGACTTATTGTTGACGTATGCCTTGCCCAAATTGAATTATTCTCTGTGCAGGTATTCTTAGCTGAATTTTTCATGAAACTAATGCTTCAAATATTTGTAACATAGCTACATTAACCTCTTCTATTTATATAACTTCAATGGATCTATAAAAATGTGTTAAACTAGTTCTATTATCCCAATAAAATGCTCTCAAGTCTGATGAAATATCTTCTTGAGTTTGACTCAACCAATCAAGATTCAACTAAAAAACTAGATCCTAAAGTGATATATGGTCATGAGAATAAATTTTGACTATGGAACATCTTTGAGTAGCTATATAAATTATTCTTTAAGCTTATCTTATTGCTTGTCTCCTAGAAGTAATTTTAGGGTTTCTTTTAATAATAGTTGCATGATCTTCTTCTCTATTTATTATTACAATGAGGGTGTTTAATTGACTGTAATATATTTTATTATCCTAGGATAGTTGTCTAATACTTGAATCAATGTCTTTTTCTATTGATTCTATCCAATTCAAACTAGGTTGTTGATCAAGATTTTAAAGAGCTAAAATGGGCATATGTCGATTTACTTGTTTTCAGTCACTAAATAAATTCTACATACTTATCAACGTGAAATATTATTTTATGTTCTTTCTACAAATTCTATTTCTTTATTCAATATTTTCAAAATTATTTAAAATTGAGCTACTAAAACTTTCTTTGTTAGAGTCCGAGGTGAGCTGCCTGATATGTGAAATGATTTCTAACTATGTAGATTATTCCAAATCTAATTCAAGTTGGTAGATTGGTCCTTGGATTGATGGCATAGTCAATGTTATATGAATGTTATAGATATGTGCTCCACATTGGGCACTAAAAAATGTTAGCATGAAAAATTATTGAGTAGACAAATAGATGTTTCTCATCAATAGTTATGGGATAAAGTCCCTCTCTTATTATTAGGTGAAGATGCCTTTATTTAAATCCAAAATTATGCAAAAAAGTAAAGTATTTACAAAAAAAATGAGTTTTATTGAGGTATTACTTTTAGCCAAAAAGTACGAATGTTATAGATATGTGTTCCACATTGGGCACTAAAAACTATTGGCATGAAAAATTATTGAGTAGATAGATAGATGTTTCTCATCAATAGTTATGGGATAAAGTCCCTATCTTATTATTAGGTGAAGATACCTTTATTTAAATCCAAAAGTATGCAACAAAGTAAATTATTCTATCTTAAAATGTGGGTTACATGAATGTTATAGATATGTGCTCCACATTGGGCACTAAAAACTATTTGCATGAAAAATTTTGAGTGGACAAATAGATGTTTCTCATCAATAGTTATGGGGTAAAGTCCCTATCTTATTATTAGGTGAAGATACCTTTATTTAAATCCAAAAGTATGCAACAAAGTAAAGTATTTATTTAAAAAATGAGTTTTATCAAGGTAGTACTTTTAACCAAAAAATATGAAAAGGTTGAAGAAAGGAAAATGAGATGGAGAGATGTTTAGGAGAGAAATATGTTCATAGAAGATATAAGAGATAACATAATCAACATGACAAAATTAGAAACTTATTATAAATTTCAAATAAAATTGGGTATGATTTCTAGTGGAAAATATATATCATTCAATGGATAAGAAAGGCATACATACATTTATAAAAATGTACAACATACACCAAAACAATAATGTAATCGATAATAGACAATAATGATCATTTTGTATTTCCTTGCCTAAATAGTAAAGAATTACTTTTTGAGCCCACTGATATTTCACCAAACTGAAAATTTTAAATATAGATTCAAGAATAAATACTATAACAAAATTTTCCAGTTTTTAACTCAATTATAATAACTATGACAAATTTTTGAAAACAAATATTTCAATATGTGTAAATATTAAATACATACATTATCTACATGGAAATATTGAATGCAAATTTTTCAAAATCTCCTTGTATTAATCTTTGATGTATTACAAGTATAATTTCCACTTTAAAATTTATCTCAGAATTTTCTAATTGTCTAGCCCCTAAAAAATGAGCCCCTAACTCCTATTTATAACTTAAAATGGGTGGTTATAGAGCATAACCAATTTTTTTGTGTATTTAGGGAACTTTAAAGATACATTAATGAATTTACACAACTTGAAATCTATAAAAACTAGTTGAGCAATTTTCACAACTTGAAACCTATAAAAGTGTGTTGAGTAATTTGAACAAATTGCAAAATTGCTTTGATGTTTTTACAACTTGAAAACTTACTTCATCATATTTACATGACTTAAAAAAATGCAATGGAAATTTGCGTGGCTCAAAATTTACAAAAATAAATAAATACAATTGTATGAAGTATAGTGTGAAATTCACTAATATAGAATATGACTTGAAAATCCTAAGCTAGAGGCCTGATCAAAAACTTCTTGACAAATCAGCTTATTTTTTCTTCACTAAAAATGATGGGGGCTTCCTCTTTCTATTTTGGTAGTTCATTTTTATCATTTTGATATTTATCAAACTTATATAGAATATCAAGGACTTTTTCTTCTTTAGGACCATCTAAGTATGTGAAGGTTATCTCTACATCACAATGTATTTCTATCATTTTGTCAGTTATTCCATAATGCCTTTTCACTATTACATTAAGATTATCTAGATTGAGTTGGTATTTGATCAATCTCTAAATCGATCTAGAATTTAATGTAGATTTAGGAGTTAGAATCTCCTCAATGATCTTTTTAAATTGATAAATGTCAATATCTAGGGAATTTACCTTACTATCATCATTAGTAATTATGCAATGTAGTTTTTAAAGTCCTATTATCTCAAGTATAGCCTTTCCTACCATGGATTTTGAATCATATAAATTTTTGTAACCTTCCTTAGTGATGTTAATTCTAAACTTTGCATCTATAATAAGTTCAGTAAGATATCCAGCTTCTATCCTTATTACTCTTACTCGAATAAGATCATCTGAGTCAACATTATATAATTCTAACTCAAGAAGTAATTCATCCCATTTATGTATTTCCTTAATATATTTATCTTCTACTTTCATTGTATCATCATATTTTTATTAGATCTCAAAATATATGTTCATTGTAGTTTGAATAGAACTAGCTCTATGTTGTATAATTTCTTTAGACCATTCCTTTGTTGTTTTGCCCATATGTCCATTTTTTTTTGCCATGTTTAGTGTTTCATTATCTAAAATTTTATGAGCAACTAAAGAAGAATATTGAATTAACTTTATCAATTTTTGAACTATTGTTGTCAGTTACTTTATCATGATCCATTTTTTCAAACGAAGTGTCAATATTAGTTTGAACATCTTCTTTCTTTCCTTCCCTTGTATCCTTTCCCAAGTGTATTTTTGATATTTGATAGTTTGAAGTAGTGACACTATATTTATCCTTTTTTACAGGGGCACAACTACTACTGTATATCAATCTCCTTGTTTGTTTATGATTATTATTGTCATAGTTTTAATATTTTTTACTATCCATGGAGAAAGAGAAGTTATCGTACTAAATTTAATCTCTTGTGGTTCCAAAATTTTATTGCTTTTCTTTACAACTACATCAATCCAATCAAGAATTTCAACATTAGCAAGAGATTGTTTCATTTGAATAGACTCAGATTTTGTGGATAATTCAAGAGAAGGGAGAATGTTTTTTGAAGTTTAGACCTCCTCTGATATTATTTCATCTTTTTCTCCCTTAAAAAAATAAGTAAAAGTTTTGGATGAAGGCTCAGGGAGAAATTCTAAATTATTTAGAGGAGTTAAAGACAAATAAGTATCATTTTAAGTAAAAGATGATGGTAACAATGAAGAATCAGATGTAAGAAACTATTGAGTAGTTTTTATTACCAATGTTTGTGATTAAAACAAACTATCAAGAGGATCATCTTTATAAATAGAGATAATCAAAGATTAAGAATACTTCTTTCCAAACCTTTTGATTTTCAATTTGAGATGCCTAGAGCTTGAAGTAGTTGTTGAGATAGTCTATTTTTTAGCTTCTTCCTTTGTTTCAGTAATGTCTTCATATTCATTGGTTTTTTGAGATGTTCTGGCATCTGCTTGTTATTGTTTATGGAAGCCTCCTAGTTTATCTTTTATTTTTGATGGTGGTGGAAACCTTATTTGGTCAACATTTACTCTTTTATCTTGAAACCATTGTAATTTCCTTTTAAGTACACCTTGAGTTTTTCTCAAAAGAAAATTTAATTATTTCTTACTCCAATCAATCTTAGGAATTGCTTCAAATTAAATATTTTCCTTTTGAAAACTAGTATCTAATGTATCTTCATCATCCAATATTTTCTTAGGGACTTTTACAATCCCAAATGCATTAACCTATTTTACTGTGAATTGTGAGAAATCTCTAATCTCTACATCTTTTTCATCATTACAATCCATCCAATAGTATTCAAAATGAGGTATGTGTTGATATAAATAACTAAGAACATGTGACACTAAATGAATTATATAAAATGAAGTTCTAATTTCAAATGACCTTTTAGTGATACATGTCATCTCTTATTCAATTGACTTTGATTTAGCTAATGATGAGCATGTATACCTGCCTATGGAAATGGGGAACTTCCCTCTAGCTTTATGTTTACTAGCTAATAATTTATGAGTCTCAACCAATTATCTTACAAATTCCATTAAAACTCATTTATTATCAACATACCTATGAAGCATGTATGGTGATAGTTCACATCCAAAAACCCTCAAATAAGAAAAAGTTGGAAACTAAATTAACCAGGTTCCCCATTTAGAAATCTCTATCATTACCTCCATAGATATTATTTTGTTGTAGGATTATCTTTCAACATTTGAATGACATACTAAAGGAATTAATCATTTACTCTTTGAAAGTGATGAGAACTTTATTTAAGGGTGAGTTGAGGGTAGAACTCATATATCTTTGTAGTTTTGATTTTTCTTACCTGATTAAATCTGCCATAGAATCTCCTCCTATCAAATGCATAAACTAGATATGAATGCATGTAGAATCTATAAGTTATTTTGACTTTAATTCACTAATTATAGATTGAGTCACTGATCAACTTCCTCCAATTAATGGATTACTTATTTTTATGAATGATCCTTATATCTATACATCCAAGTTTGAAAGTTCCTCGCAGTTGGGCTTATAACTACCCTATGTAAGAATTTGATTATGTTATTTACTTAATTCATGAATTTAAACCTAGAAATATTATTTGGAATTACTATTTTTATATGTTTAGGTCTTTTCAACCATTGCTTATTCACCCATTTTGCATAAGAATTGGTTATCATCTTAGAACTATTGAACTAAATCAGGAGATAAGCCAACATATGATTCTCATTATGAAAACTATAATAATTTATCAATATGTTATAAATAAAAACATATGACAAATTATCCTTTTGAATTCAAAATCTACCTTTTATCAGAGTCATAATGTTTAGCTATGGTCAAGACTAATTCTAGACATTTCACTAAAGTTAGAAAAGTAGTTGCATTTACTAATCCACTATCATGTATACTTTGATCATAAACCATTTTATTCACCCCATTTATTTTATTCAAAAATTATTCCATGTTGATATGTCCCAAATCAATGTCATTTATATTCTCAACATTCGAATCCAAGCTTGATGGAGGAACAACACCTTGGAACTAGTATTCCATTCATAATCCTTCTTCTCCCTATAATATTTTATTTGGAAGAGTCTTTTTTGGTGTACATTTAGTGTGAGTCTCAAATGTTGAAATATAAAATAAGGACACCTCATGAATGATAAACTTTTCACTATACCCACCTGATAAGAAATATTTATTGAGAAATTAGTTAGAACCTTGTTTTCCAAAAAAGTTACTCATAGGGAAAGTGAAGTCCATCAAGATTGTTAATAATAGCACCAGGTTCCAAGGGTAATTTAAACACCACCATAAAATTCTAAGGGTTATTCTAGTATGCTTATCAAGTTTTGATGATTATGTTAGCACCCCTATCAGGGTCTGATGGGGCTACAACTAAGTACCTTAGGACCCATCAAAGATGAAGACAAGGAGTTCAAAATCTAATTAATGTGTTAGTATGTGTATTAGAGTCTGATGAAGGTATAGACATAGAGGCTAGGACCCAATAAAATGTGAAAAAGTTAGTGGATATTTTGGAGAGGGAAAAATTCTCTAAGGAGATGAATTATAAAACACACAAGACTTAAAAATGTTCAAGCTAGGGTTTGTTTTAGATTTTTTGAGAAAAATATTTTAAGCAGAACCTAGAAATGAAAAAAATAGTGTGATTTTTAGTTGAAAATGAAAATAGAGGAGATCAAATACTTACCTATTTTTAATTCCCAAAACCCTATCTAAATGCAAAGACTTATGAATGGCAGAGGACTACAAGTGAACAAATGGAGTATGCAGCAAAGGCAAGTAAGATTCACAAGAAGGGGTGGAAAATTTTGCAATGAAGATATGATTAACAATGAAACCAAATGCTCAAGATTTAAATATATATTTTTTCACACATGCATAGGGTGAACATCATTAATGTCTAAAAATAGGGGTATTTATACAAGAAATGTAGATTTTTTAAATTATGCATGCATATGTGTCAGATTTTAGGTAAGTCATTTGTATGGGTATCAAACCCCATTAGTAAAGTTGGAATGCCTATCAAGATATGATGTCTTCTAGAATATATTTTAGGTTATGTTGGAAGTGATTTAACTCCTATTTAGGTCCTATATATGTGATTACATTGATCTTAGGATCTATCGATGATGTCTACAAGGCTCTCAGGATCCAAGGGGTCTCTTTGCAATTTTTCAAATTTTGGCATTAAAAAAGTAATCTTAGGAAATTTTCAAACTTTTTGCACAATTTAAATTAGTTAGAAACAAATTTCCTCAAAAAATTAAAATTATACCTTTGACCAACTTTGAGTTTTACCAACTTTGACTTTTTTACCATTGTTTAAAAACTAGGACAACAGCTGGCTCTAATTGGGAACCTCAAATTATAAAGGATGAGAGACGAATTCCAAGATATAGTTTTGTTGAATTATGTACTTCCATTAGGATATATAGTCATTTGAATCCTATTTTTAAAAATTCTTTAGAGTTGAAATATTACTTATTATTTGCACATCTTAATCTGATCAACTGACATCTAGTTCACCCATTTCAATCATATGAGAAATGAACACGTGCAGTTGAGCCATATCCCCTTCTAGAGATTTTGTAATTATTGATTTGAAAAATTGATATACATTTCACCTATATCAATAGTATGAGAAATGAACATGCCCCATCAAACCAAATCTTTTTGAAGAATTTTCTAATTCTTCATCACTTATTCTCTTGAAGGAGTTTGATGAAAACCTATTAATTCAAAAAACTAAAGAATCTCTTGAGCTTGAAACTAAACAAATTTGAAGATGTGTATCTCATTTTAAATTGAATGATATGTTATAATAAAAAAATCAAATTAAAATACCAAGACACTATAAATGAGATACAATAGATAGGTTATTGTATTTATTGAAAAATAGCACACATGCAAAATAAAAACCAAGATAGGAAAAGGAGATAAGCCAAAATTGTATGTACATATTTACATGTATAGAACTACCTACATTTACTTAAATTAATGTTTGATATATTTCTTTTTATATGGTAATGGTATATGTGTACTATCATGATAGGCTAAGTAGAAATTTTTATCTCAATAGAAGTGTCTGATCTTGAAGGGGCCCATCCATAATGAGTCAAACTTTCCATGACTTCCTTTTGGTTCTCCATGCTTATCCCATAAGAGAATGAAATATCCTAATTCAAATTCTCTTTTCATTTCTCTTTTATCAAAAATAACTTTAACCTAATTTTTATGTTTAAACTTTCTATCAACAACTTGAGAGTTATCTTCTTCAAACTTATTCAAATAAAGAATCCTTTTGTCTAAAGAACTTTTGAAGTTCTAAATTTCAATGGCTCTGATTTGCTGAAGTGTAGGTAGTTCAAGTGTTATTAGAATTACTATATCAATTACATATATCAAATGGAATAGAGATATGACAATGTTCATTTTTGGTGTTATTCAATCTACCCATAATGCATCATATAACTTCTTTTGTTATTTCTTCTAATTTTCATCAATTAGCTTGTGAATAATGGTGACCAGGTTCTTTTGCTCAACTCTACTTGAACATTTCCTTGTGGGTGATAATTTGAAGAATGGGGCAATGAAATTCTATTGACATAGTATAATCCAATCATTTTTAAGAATAAAAATTTAAATCATTATCTGTTACTATCTTTTTTGACATGTCGTATCTCACCAAGATGTTTTCTTTGATAAAATTACAAATTACTTATGAAGTTGTTTATTTTATAGGTATAGCCTCTACCCACTTGATGAAATAGTTTGTAGTGGTAAAAGCATGTGTATGCCCTATGTTTGATTAGGGATTCACATCCCCTATAAAGTCTAACCCCCATTCTTGGAAAGGTTCTTCAATCACTATTGGCTTGAGAGGGAATGCCACAAGTTTTGGCCTTCCAAAAAATTGTTGACAGGCTTCACATTTCCTTACCCATTCATATGAGTATTTGAATAGTGTAGGATAATAGTAATGACCTATTATAAATTTTAATGTTGTTATAGGATTAGAAAAATATCTACCACAAACTTGATCATAAAAGGCTTATAAGAGCTTTTTTTTGTTGTTTAGTATCAACATATTTAAATAAAAATCCATTAATATTCTTTCTAAATAATGTTCCATCCTAGATGACATATTTTATAGCCTAAAACTCAAGTGTTATATGTTTTTTGGTATCCATATAAGATGTACATTCTCCATAAGTTATAAATAATGCAATATCTAGAAACCACTTGTTAGTAGAATCAACAAAAAAACCAAAGGAGTGTCTTTAATATTTTGATCACCATAGTTTACTAGAGAATTTGATTGAATATTTACTTATTCCACTATGATTTTACATAACCCTTTTCCTTGAACCATTTTTTTGGTTTGATATCAAGGTCATATTCTTTAACTTTGGTTATCCAGTTACCTCTTTTTTATCCTAGTTTTTATTGAGTCAAAATGGATTTGACAACTATACTTGGGACCATTACCACAAAATGTGATTTCAAAATATAATATCTAAGTTGTTAAACAACCTTCAAAAATAATACGCATGTTTCTCCTCTGTATAATATCTCAATTCATAATCTTTCAAATTAAAACTAATGAAATTGATAGGAGATTCAATACCTTCCTCATTTTTTGTACCAATATAACTGAGAGAGTATGTTTCTGAGGCATAATAATAAATGATAAATTATTTTATAAAATTTGGACAAACAAGAGTTGGTGCACTAGAAATAACAACCTTTGTCTTTTCAAATACCTCTTTTCCTTCATTATTCAATTTGAAGGAATGTTTCCCTTTCATCATCTCTGCAATATGTCTAGTGAGTTCTAAAAATTTGGAATAAATCTACTAAATAAATTCACTTACCCAAAGAATGAATGCACACTTGGTTTACTAGTCAGAAAAGATAGCTTCGAGATTGTTCAAAATCTTTTAGGATCAACTTAATCCTTTCCTTAGAGATGATGTGTCCAAGAAGTTTCCCTTCAGTCACCCCAAAAATAGATTGTTTAGGGTTGAGAGAAATATCATGTAATTGACACTTTTCAAATATATTTTTAATATGTTTATAGTGATATTCTCTATTATTTGAAAACATAGGTAAGTCATCCAAATATACCATAATTATTTTTTTATTCAAATCTTTGAATGCATTAGCCAAATCCCTCTAAAATGTAGCTCTTATATTTATCAAGCTAAACAAAATTCATCGATAAGTGAAAGTTCCCCATGTAATTTTGAAAGTTATTTTATGTTGATATTCCCTATCAACTTTGATTTTATTATAACCTAATAAACCATCTAATATTGAAAGTATTTTTGAACCTGTAACTACTTGGAGAACCTCATCTGTAATAGGTAATGGATAGTTAGCTTTGAGGGATGCTTGATTCATATTTCTAAATTCTACAAAATTCTTAATTTATCCACTTTTTTTTCAAACTAGTACTATGTTAGCAATATAGGTTGAATGATGAATAGGTAAAATGATGTGTGCATTCAACATTTTATAAATTTATACAAAGATCATAGTCATAATCTTTACGTTATACTATTTTTGTTTCTTTTTGAATGGCTTAACATCTGGTTTTAAAGGAACTATGTTACATTTATTTTGGATGAAAAAACTTGAGGTCTTCATATGAATATGCAAGAATGTCAATGTACTTTTGTATTAATCTAATGAATCTTCTTTTTACTTCAGGTAAATAACATTTACTAATATTAACTAGCCTAGGTTTCTCTTGAGAACCAATATTCACTTTCTCATAGTTTATTGAACTGAGGGAATGTTTTTGAATCTTCTTCTTAATAAATTTATCATGATTATCAAAAATTTATTTCAATGAGACTAATCCTTTTTTAATTTCATTTCCTTTCAATTCGTTTACCCCTTCTTCATCTTGTTCTTTAGCTATACCCTCTTCTTTAGTTTGAGAAGAAGATTCTCTATATGATGAATCAATATCTTTGAAGTATAGATTCCTGAATATATCATCTTTTTCCATAAGTTTTATTGATCATTATTAAAAACCTACTAGATATCTAAACTGTCTAGTACACTGAGTCAATACACTAATTTAATTTTATATTTATCTATATCAATTTTTGAATGTGAAATCAATACTAAAGTTAATATTGTTAGTGTGTCTGATTTGAAGTTATCTTCTCTTGGGATAGCTTGAATGGAAAAAGATCAAAATATTCTATATTGTCCCAAACTTTATTCCTATAATGTTTAAAATGATCATTCTTTACTTGATACTGACCTTTGATTTGTGTTACAACTAGTTTTGCATCATTCAACACTTTCAAAAAATTTATTCCCATTTTTTATGCAACATGTAACCCTAAAAAAAGTGTTTCATATTGTATTATGTTATTATTGAATTTAAACTATAATTTTTAAGAGAAGGGAAATTTTTCTTTGCTTGTAAATATCAAAATAAATCCCACACTAGACCCTATTGAAGAGAAACTACCATCAAATTCCAATGTCCAGATATCATTGGAATCAATTTTTATGATTTTTGGCATATCCATATCTTTTTATGACATCAATAAATAGTTTACTATAATTGAATATTCATATAATATATTTTCTTAGAGATCATAAATTTTTGGTACAATGTACTTTGTTTTCAGTTTGAGGCATTTTTTGACTCCTTTGACTAGAATCATTAATGTTTTAGATCTAATTAAATTTCACAACCAAGTTATTTCCAAAAGTTTATACCCAAGAGAATACCATAATTTTTTGGTATATAAACTACTATAATATTGATTTTTATCATTTTCAGAGGGAAAGATGTGAGCACAACTTGCACATCTTTGATTTGGTCGACTAATAGAACTTGATTAGCTTCTATGGAATACAATAGCCAAAAAAAATTATGTAGATCAATCCAACGCATGGGTAACTTTAATAGGCATCACATTATCTTAGTCTCATATGTCAATGATGCAATTACTAAATTTACATCCCTTAAATAAAAACAAGATGTAAAAAAGATCAACTTTATTTTATTTTAAAGTTACTATAACCATAGAGTTTACTAGACTAGAATAAGGTGGGGTGGTTAGTATCCCTTTGGCATTATCTTTATTTTGAATAGGAATTTTTCCCTTGATAAACTCTACTAGCCTATCTAGTTGATCTAGGTATGTTCTCAAATATTCAGTGTGTGATATTTGGTTTTTAGTTTTGTTGACATGTTCAATTATGTCAAAAGTAGGTAAACTAGAATAAGAAAAGCCTTTTAGATTCTAAGATATATTAATATTATTGATGGGAAAAAATTATTTTAGATAACCAATAGTGGCATTCATAGAAGACTCACTTATATTAGTTGTTGGTTGTTTTCATTTCATCTAAACAAGAGGTGGTGTTCCTCATGGAAGAATAATTTTAGTAGGTTCTTATTGATTATCATTTTATTAATTTTTTTATTTTGAGCTCTTTTGAAAACTATGAATGATTGATTGTTCATGTCTCCAACATTTCTTCATAATAATCTTATTCTAAATTGTATTCCAAGAATGCATTTATGGAGTCACCATCAGGTTCCTCAATTTCACATTATTGAGGGTATAGATTATCTAATTCAT
Source organism: Torreya grandis (assembly GCA_037957365.1). Classification (NCBI taxonomy): domain Eukaryota; kingdom Viridiplantae; phylum Streptophyta; class Pinopsida; order Cupressales; family Taxaceae; genus Torreya; species Torreya grandis. The sequence continues at coordinate 460,824 of JARHVA010004422.1, forward strand.
TTTCTTCTTCAATCTCTTCATACCCAAATATCTATTTTGTTTCCAAAATGACATTCACAAGTGGATTTGTAATTTGTTGAGGAGGGGCTTCTAATGCAAGTTTTTTTTTAGGATCTTATAATTGAGGATGATCTATTTGAAAAGGCATATAGCTTTTAATTAGGATGTCTTGATAAGGAGCAATTATATTTTTATGAGGTATTTATTTCTTCAATGTTGTTATGTCATGGCCATTTTTTGTAAAAGTTGTTCAGTAGAAAATTGACCTATATTTTGTATGATTCCTTTTTATGGTTTATTTTTAAGTTTATAGACATTATCATATCATCCTCAACTTATACTACTAATGTTTGAACTACGATTAAATCAACTACTTTGGGTCTTCTCAGTTAATAACTTACCTTTGATAATTATGAATTGATGAAAAAACATTTCTAATTTTCATATGTAGGTTTACTGGAATTTTATGTAGTAGCTTGTTGAATTTAGATACAAAGTCCCTCATTGTCTTGTAAATATATTTATTCATCTGAGTGAGTTGAGCTAATAATGTGTGTGCATATTTTCACTTCCCATTTTCTCTTCAAGCTTAATAAATTATTGATTCATGGATTATTATGGTTATTATTTGATTAACTATTATTTTATTAAAATTTATTTCATATGTTGATTATGGAACAATTATATGTTGCTTGATTTACATGATTAATTAAGTTATGGGGTTAGTTGTAATTTTTTCTTCTAAACATTATGATCATGTTTGTTAGTTTATACATCAGTATTTTATGGATTTTATATGTATCAGGTTAACTACCTTCATTATTTTAAGGTGGATGTAGGATAGACCCATCCCTTAGAGTGTGATGGAGGGAGGGCATCATCAGAGAGGGTATTGTACATGTAGGCATTGAGGGATGACAGATGGAAAGGATAGAAACCCACACACACACCATGATATTTTATCATATTTTATGTTCGTTATTTTATTTTATCTATATTTAAATGATCACTTATATGTTTTTTGTTTTGATCTTTTTATTTTTTGATACTTACATTAATTTGGTTGTGTGATTGCACTAATCTAGTTGTCATACTTATATATACTTGTATGATTTTTATTGGTTGAATGAGTAAATATATACATGTCTTAATGTGACTTACCACTATCTTGGATGTAGTTGTGTGTAGCATAATAGTGTTTTGTTATGTATACATTGATATCGTAGTAGTTGATAGATTTTATTACTTTACTTGATTTGTTTTTTACTGATTATAATGCTTATAATATTTTAAAATTCATAGTTCTAAACAATGGGTATATTGTTTAAATGACTAGGTGAAGTCATTGAGTTTAAGAAATGTGTTTGTGACTAATAGTGAAGATCTTACATTACATAGGAGTATATTGAAAGTGTAAATTATATAGTGATTTTGGTAACATCATCATGTTCTTTAAATATCATTATGTCTAACTTAAATTCAAGGATATTCTAATAGACTTTGTGTTAATAGACATTGCCATTAATATTATAATGTTTGATGACTTTTTATAAAGTCAATTGTATGGAAATTATAGGAAGTCAATATTAGTGTTTGTAAAGTCAATATACATGCATAAAATGAGTATTATATTAATCATTAGAACTTTAGAGATGATTAGGGTTTTTAAATTGGTATTGACTTGAGTTAACAAGCATTAAGCAAAATCATTATTCTGTTGGAATAATTATGCATGAGGAAAAGATGGTGGACTATTAGTTTTATTTTCTCTTTGTCTACATGCATCGACTGGGTCATAATTTTGATCAAGAAGTTTGGGAATTTATGGTAAGATGGAGGATAATAATAAGGGCATAATAGAAGCCTAGACAAAGGGAGTAGGTAAAAGAAAAAGGAGGAATTTGATCTAGGAAGAAGAAGCAATTTCAAATTAGGCATTTTTGTTTTCATTACCAAGTAGGAGTTATCTTATATGTCATATAATATGAGGAATCTTTGGTAAATACAAGAATGTTAGTAAGGGTTTTTAAACAATTTCAATTTTAATGAAATTATAAAAAAGGGGATAAATTTTGGGCCCTATGGATGGCTCAGCCATCCACAAAACCCAACATATAACCTAGAAAGACCTAATTAAACGGCTTGAGATTTTATGTTCTTTGCTTTATTGTATAGAATACCTCAAGAAACCCTCTATGTTTATATTAGTTTCAAACTTTGATGAATCCTTAGGAAAACTCTATAGGGATATTTAAGTTTATTAGTTGAATTTTTTTCACCTAAAACCTAAGAATTTATTCCCAATATTTTATGTTAAACTTGTTAGATGCTATAAACATGATATATGGACTTAGGTTTTGAACCTGTTTAGGGTGTGACAGTAAACTTGGAGGTTTTAACTCAGTATTGTTATGAATAACTTTTTAAACTAGTTTATATTGTGTAGGATCTTTGGATTTATAGAATACTATAATGGATTAAGATATTATTCTATCTAAGGCATGACTGTATATATATCTAAACCTAAAAATTTAAGTAATAAATCTTTTATAGGGTTTTATTCTATTATGGACTGTATAGAAAAATATATATACATACACAGGTGTGTGTGTGTGTGTACCTGTATATGTATATATATTTTTATATGCAATCCATAATGGAATAAAATCCTATATATATATATATATATATATATATATATATATATATATATATATATATATATATATATATATATATATATATATATCAATTAAGTCCCATGTATAATATATATCATTTATGGCTTAGCAAGAAACAAGACCAAGTTCGATACAAGTTTATAAATGCATGCTATAGGCTTTACACAATAGCATTAAAGGATTTTTCCCATTTTCATAAATATTTTAATTGGTTTTTAAAATAATATGAACATAAAAATATATATGTATAAACTGTAGTCTTTGGATATATATATATATATATATATATATAATGCACAGGACTTAACTCATCTAATGATATTATATATGAGACTTGATTAATCCAATGATATATATTATACAAGGGACTTAATTGATCCAATGATATTATACATGGGACTTAATTGATCCAAGGATACACACACACACATGGGACTTAATTGATCCAATGATATATATATCATTGGATCAATTAAGTCCCGTGTGTGTGTGTGTGTGTGTGTGTGTGTGTGTGTGTGTGTGTGTGTGTGTGTGTGTGTGTGTGTGTGTGTGTGTGTGTGTGTGTGTGTGTGTGTGTGTATGTGTGTGTGTGTGTATTATATCATTGGATCAATTAATAATTGATCAAATGATATTATATATGCATAGGATCAATTAACTCCCGTGTGTGTATATATATATCATTGGATCAATTAAGTCTCATGTATGTATGTATGTATGTATGTATGTATATATGTATATATATATATATATATATATATATATATATACACACACACATGGGACTTAATTGATCATTGGATGATTGATTAAATCCCATGTGTGTGTGTGTGTGTGTGTGTGTGTGTGTGTGTGTGTGTGTGTGTGTGTGTGTGTGTGTGTGTGTGTGTGTGTGTGTGTGTGTGTGTGTGTGTGTGTGTGTGTGTATCCAAAGATTATGGTTTATACATATATATTTTTGTGTTTATATTATTTTAAAAACTGATTAAAATATTTATGAAAATGTTAAAAATCCTTAAACGTTGTTGTGTAAAGCCTATAGCATGCATTTATAAACTTGTATTGAACTTGGTCTTGTTTCTTGCTAAGCCATAAATGTATAAGGCCTAAATTTTGTTATTGATGCTTTTAGTATATCTTATTAAAGATATGATCGTTAGGAGTATACATATATATGTTTGTGTATTCAAAATAAATGCATATGTTTGACAAGGCTTTTATAAAGTCTTAGGCATAATATTTAACATTTGTATTCATCGATATATGGATTACATATTGTAACAAAATCTATATTCAAATCAATGGGAACTATATAAATGCAGAGGCTAAGTTATATATATATCTTGTTTTTTCAATACAAAGAGATCTATATATCATATGAATACACATAGATTAGCTTTTATTGTGAATGAGAGTTGCAAGATATTGAATAGATTTATAGTTTGATTGAATAATGTCTTTCAAAATTATAGAAATGGTAAAGCAAAGTTGGTTGAGTTTGAATGGACAACCATTTGTATTTTGTTATACAAATCATTAAATTTTGAATATGTTTAGATGAAGCATTATGGTTTGGAATTGTTTGTATTGAGAAGAATTGAAATCCCATAATAACAGTCTATGAATTTATACTATTGGTATACATGATACTCTAAGATCATAGACCATACATTGTCTAGTTAGAGTATACCATATGCATTTTTTAGACTATTGATTGAATAGGATATTTTTTATTAATTGTGTGTTTTAAATGTATACATAAATATATGGTATGTACAGGTGATTTACCAACCATATAGTAAATATGAAAAGGGTATACCATCTATATGTATATAACATGTTCAATACTCGTGACCATTACTTGTATAGAAACAAATTATGGGTGTTTTTGCATGTGTATTTAGGTTGTAACAGATTTTTAAAATATCATATTACAAATGAATACTTGTCATTTTAATGTGTGTGTTAAAATGAGCTTGTTAATGTACTTATTGTATATGAAGTATTTTTATTTAAATACAAGTTATTTTGTTGTTGTATTATTCAAATGAGCTTATTATTGTACTTTTAGTATGTTGTATTAAGAAGTAAATTTATGTTACTAGATGGATGAAATAACATTTATAGCTACATATTAATATTTTGTAACTAGATGCCTAGACGTTTTTCTTACCCAGATGGTATGTTACTAATGTGGGTTGATTATGAATTTCTTTATTATTATGTAATAACTTACATGATTTAAGATTCATTACATTACATTTGATGGATTAAATGTATGTATTTGATATTTTTGTACTTAACATATTTTATATCTACTAATAGGGAATATTCTATTTGAATCTATTGGTTTTTATATTATTATATAATTAAACCAAATCTCATATTAATGACCCTAAACAAGAAATGTGGCATATTACACTTATTTAATCAGTGCCATTAATGTATGATGAGGTGTAATTTGATTGAGTGATGTGTATGAAATTGACTGATCCTATAGATCAATAACTATATGAAAACTTTGGCTAAATTAATGTTTATAGTTAAACATTATCATTTCATGTGTTTTATATAGTTTACATGTTTATATGATATCATGTTATAATGGATTTATTTATGATATACATCATGTACTAGTTATCTTACAGTGCACAGGTTCTAGGTTATCACTCTAGATTCCCACACTATCATTATCTACCCATCCATGAAAGGACCATTCCCTTTTTGGGAGATACTGAGGGGGATCGATCATCTGTGGTTAGTGTGTAAATTCACTTGGATGATTATTTCCCTCCCCAAAATAGTACTACACTAGAGATTAAACTTGGGAATACCAATGAAAACTTTGGGTTCATTCAAATTCATGCTCTGTACCATTGTATTATTATTATTATTATTATTATTATTATTATTATTATTATTATTATTATTATTATTGAGACATTATTATTGATTAAAATGTACTTTTTATTCATATATACATTTACAATAGTGGATACATTATTGTATCATTTGTGGATGAAATTGTAATATTACATTTATGTAATAAATGCAGTCTTTATTTATATATTCAGCATTATATATGTTTTTATATATTATTATTTTTGGTGATCATTAGCTAAATGGTTTAGTTATAGACCTTTTAGGTTATCTAAAAATAATACATTAAGTTAAATATCACTTAGTTGGGTTTCATTGTGGTTAAATATGTTAGATGAATCTGTGTAATTAATTTTTTCTTTTAAATTACCCTATTATAATAAAACCCAGTGGGGTTGTTAAACATCTTTTACTAGATTGAACCTGCTTTCAAATTTAGTTTTCATATCATTTCAATTTTTTATTGCTCCTAGGAGAAGATGATAAAACCAATCTAAAGTTCCATTTTAGAGAGTTTTAATAAACAACCTTATTACAATATATTTGTGCTCAACTCCTAAAACTCCATATGCCACAAAAAATGCAACAATGTGTTCATATAGATGTTGTTTTCCATCACCTAGGAATTTTATAAAGTTTTTTCATAAACCTCTTGGGAGTTCATGTCGTTGTCCTAAAGCTAATGGGCCAATTGTGTTACCTCATGGGTGTGCCATCATTGGCAATATTGCTTATAGTGGGATAATAGTTCCTGATAGAAAGAGAACTTGACTTGTACTTATTCTTCCTTGAGACTATTTCTCTTTTTTAGGGGTTGAAGGAAGGTTGATGTATCTCTTTAGTTTACCCATTTGTTTTGGATTCAATTTTAAATTTGAGGTTTCTTGTAATTGATAAAAAGGATCAATCTCTCATTTAGACTTCTTATCTCTAATGAATAATTTATCTACCATATTTGAAAGGCTTATTATTGACACGGGACTTGATTGAATTAAATAATTCTATGTGTAGGTCTTCATGGTTGAATTCTTCATGTAGCTAGTGTTTCAACTCTTTGTGCCAAAACTACACAATCCTCTTCTTCTTCTAAAACTTCAATGACTCTATGAGGATGTCCTGAAATAGTTATATTATCCAAAGAAAATGCTCCCAAGTCTAATGAACTATATTCTTGAGTTTGACTCAACCAATAAATATTCAATTGAATAATTAGAGCCTGAGGTGTCAGGATGGTCATGAGAATAAATTTTGATTGTGGAAAGTCTTGAGTAGCTATATGAATTATTCTTTACACTTGTATTCTTGCTTGTCTCTTAAAATTAGTTTCAACATTTATTTGAATAATGGATACATGATCTTCTCCTATATTTATTATTACATTGATGGTGTTAAATTGAGTGTAATTTGTTTTATTATTCCAAGTTAATGGTTGAATACTTGAAGAATGTCTTATTCTACTAATTCTATCTAGTTCAAACTAGGTTGTCAATCAAGATTTTGAACATCTAAAATGGTCATAAGTTAATTTACTAATTTTCAATTGCTAAATGAATTATATGAGCTTCTCTATGTACAATATTTTTTTCTATTCTTTATGCATGTTCTAATTCTTGATTCGATATTGGTAAGATGATTTTAAACTAAGCTACTAAAACTTTATCAGAGTCCCAAGTGAGCTACTTGATATGTGAAATGATATATAACTATGTAGACTATTCCAAATCTAATTCAAGTTGGTAGAGTGGTCCTTAGGTTTATGGAAAATTCATATGGATCAATATCTCAAAATGTGAGTTATATGAATGTTGCAAATACATGTCCCACGATAGGCACATATAATTATTGGTATGAAAAAATATTGAGTAGACAAACAAATGTTTCATGTCAACAGTCAGGGGATAAAGTCCCTATACTATTAGTAGGTGTAAATACCTTTATTAAAATCCAAAAGGATGCAGTAAAGTAAAGTATTTACAACAAAATTATTTTTATCAAGGTAGTAATTTTAACCAAAAAATATAAAAATGCTAAAGAAAGGAAAATGAGATGGAGAGATGTAAATGAGAGAAATATGATTTTAGAAGATAAAATAGATAACATAACCAACAAGACAAAATTGAAAACATATCGGAAATGTCAAGTAAATTTGGGTATGATCTCTAGTGGGAAATCGTTATCATTCAATGGATAATAAATGCATACATATGTTAATTAAAACATACAACATACACCAAAATAATCATGTAACTAATAATAGAAAATAATGATCACTTTGTATTTCCTTTCCTAAAAAGTAAAGAATTACTTTCGACTTCACTGAGATTCCATCAAATTGAAAATTATAAATATAGATTCAAGAAGAAATACTATAACAAAATTTTCTAGTTTCTGACTAGATTATAACTATGACAACTTTCTAAAAATAAAGATTTGAATACATGTAGATAGTAAATACAATTATTATCTGCATAGAAATGTTGAATGCAAAGTTTTCAAAATATCCTTCTATTGATCTTTGATAAATTATAACTACAATTTCAACTCTCAAAAGTTATCTTAGAAGTTTTTGATTGTCTAACCCCTAACTCCTATTTATAACTTGAAATGGGTCCTTATAGAGCATAACCAACATTTTTACATATTTAGGTAATTGTAAAAATACATTAGTGAATGTGTATAGCTTAAACTCTATAAAAACTAGTTGAGAAATTTATACAACTTGAAACTTGTAAAAGTGCATTGAACAATTTGCACAACTTACAAAATTACTTTGATGTTTGTACAACTTTCAAAAATACTTTAGCAGATTTACATGACTTTAAAAAGTGCAATGGAAATTTTCATGACTCAAAATTTTCAAAAAGAACTAAATACAATTGCACAAAGTACACTATGTAAATGACTAATATGAAATATGACTTGAAAATCCTAAGCTAGAGGCATGATCAAAAACTTATTGACAAATCAACTTGCTTATTCTTCACTAAGAATGATGGGGGCTTCCTCTTTCTATTGTGGTAGTTTCTTATTCTCATTTTCATATTTATCAAACTTATAGAAAATCTCAATAACTTTTTCTTCCTCAGGACCATCTGAGTATGTGAAGTCCATATCTACATCATAATGTAGTTCTATCATTTTATTAGTTATTCCATAATTCCTTTTTAGTATTATGTTGAGATTATCTAGATTAATCTAGAATTTTATCAATCTCTAAATCAATCTATAATTGAATGAAAATTTAAGAGTCATAATCTCATCGATGTTCTTTTTGAATTGATTGATGTCAATATCTAGAGAAATAACCTTACTATCATCCTTGATAATTATGCAATGTAGTTTCTACATTCTTCCTATTATTTAAATAATAGACTCTACTCTCATGGTTTTTAAATCATAAAAAAATTTTGAACTTTCCTTGATGATGTGAATTCTAAACTCCATAGCTCCAAGAAGTTTAGTAAGATATCTAGATTCTTTGTTTATGACTCTTGCTTCAACAAGATCATCTGAGTTGAAATTAGATAATTCTTTTAGCTAAAGAAGCAATTTATCCCTTTTTTGCATTTATTTAATATATTTATCTTCTACTTTTAGTTCATCATCATATTTTTATTGGATATCAAAACATAGATCCATTGTAGTTTGAATAGAATTGACTCCATGTTGTAGAATTTATTCAGACCATTCCTTTGTTTTTTGGCCCATATGTCCAATTTATTCTACCATATTAAGTGTTTCAGTATCTAAAATTTGATAAATAACTGAAGAATTATATTGAATTGGCTTTATCAATTTATAAACTAATATTTTCAATTGCTCAACCTTTTTTTTAGCTAGTCTTTAGGTACTTTATCATAATCTATTTTTTCAAACAAAGTGCCAATCGCAGTTTGAAAATTTTTCATTCCTTCCCTTGTAGATTTTCCCAAGTGTATTTTTACTATTTGATATTCTAAAACAGTGACATTATTTTTATCCTTTTTTGCAAGGTTCACAACTAGTTCTACATATCTATCTCCCTTTTTATCTGTGATTATTTTTGTCACAATTTTAGGCTTTTTTACTTTCCATGGAGGATGAAAAGCTAGTGTACTAAAGTCAATCTCTTGAGGTTTCACAATTGCCTTCCTTTACTCTACCACTTCATCAAGCCAATCAATAATTTCAATAATAGTAAGATATTGTTTCATTTGAATAGAATTAAATTTTATGGATAATTTAAGAGAAAGGAGAATAGTTTTTAAAGGCTAGACCTCCTCTGATATTATTTCATCTTTTTCTCCCTCAACTAAATGACTTAGAGTTTTGGGTGAAGGCTCAGGGAGTAGTTCATAATTTTATGGAGGAGGTAAAGATAAATAAATATCATGCTAAGTAGAAGATGATGGTAATAATAAATAATCATATACAATAAATTGTTTAGTGGTGTTTGTTACCAATGTTTGTGATTGAACAAAATTATCAAGAGGAACATATTCAAAAATAGAGATAATCAAATAACAAGAAGACTTCTTTCCAAAAATTTTTATTTTCAATTTGAGACACCTAAAACTTGAAGCAATTGTTAAGATAGTCTATTTTTTATCTTCTTACTTTGTTTCAGGAATGTCTTCAACTTCATTGGTTGCCTGAGATGTTCTAGCTTCTGCTTGTTGTTTGTGGAAGCCTCCCAATTCATCTTATATTTTAGTGGAGGTGGAAACACTACTTGGTCAACATTGAATCCTCCATATTTTATACATTATAATTTCCTTTCAATTACACCTTGAGTTTTGCTCACAAGCTAATTTGATTCTTTCTTGCTCCAGTCAATCTGGGAATTAGTTCAGATTCAATCTTTTCCTTTTAAAAATCAAGATCCAATGTATCCTCATCATATAATATTTTCTTAGGGACTTTTAAAATCCCAAATTCATTAACCTATTATACTATGAATCATGATTAATCCCTAATCTTCACATCTTTTTCATCAATACAATCCAACCAATAGTCTTCAAAATGAGATTTGTGTTGATATGAAGAAAAAAGAACATGTGACACTAAACCTCTTATATCAAATGAAGCTCTAATTTCAAATGGACTTATAGTTACACATTGTTTATTATTCAACTAAATTTGCATTAGCCAATGATGAGAATGTATACTTGCATATGGAAATGATAAACTTCACTCTAATTTTATGTTTACTAGCTAAGAATTTGAGTCTCAACCAATTATCCTAATAATTCCATTAAAGCCCATTGATTATCAACATACCTAGGAAGCATGTACAATGACAACTCACATTCAAAAACCCTTAGATAAGAAAAAGTTATAAATTGAATGAACCAAGATACCCATATAGCAATCTCTATTATTAGCTCCACAGATATTCTCATATTATAGGGTTTTATTTCAAACATTTGAATGACATACTAAATGAATTCATCATTTACCCTTAGAAAGTGATGAACACATTATGTTAGGGTGATTTGAGGGGAAAATCATATATCTTTGAAGTTTTGATGTTTCCTACTTGATTCAATCCACCATAGAATCTGCTCCTAGCAACTACATAAATCAGATATGAAGTCATATAGAATTTGGAAGTTATTTTGACTTCAATTAACTTCTAATGGATTGAGTCACTGATCAACTAACCCCAATTGATGTATTTCTTATTTTTATGAATGATCCATATATATCTATACATCCAAGTTTGAAATTTCCTTACAACTAGGCTTCCAATTACCTTGTTTAAGAGTGTGATCATATCATTTACTTAATTGTTGAAATCAAACATAGAAGATTCTTTGGAATACTTATTATTGTGTGTTTAGGTTTTGCCAATCATCTTTTGTTCACCCATTTTGCACAATAATTGGTATTATCATCCTATAACTATTGAGTTGAAGTAGGAGATAAGTCAACATATGATTCTCGTTCTAGAAACTATAATAACTTATCAAAATGTTTTGGAGCTAAACATATGATAAATTATCCTTTAGAATTCAAAACCTACCTTTTCTTAGATTCATAATGTTTTGTTATGGCCAAGACTAATTATGGACATTTCACTAAAGCTAGAAAATCAACTATATTTGGTAATCCACTATCATGTATACTCTGACCATAATCCTTTTTATGAACCCGATTGATTTGTTCAAAATTTATTCCATGTAGATATTTCCTAGATTAGTATCAGTTATATTCTCAACATTTGAATCCAAGCTTGATGGAGGAATAACACTATGGAACAAGTATTTCATTTCTGATCCTTCTTCTTCCTACAATATTTTCTTTGGAGGAGTATTTTTTGGAGTAAATTTAGTGGGAGTCTCAGATGTTGACATCTAAAATAATCACACCTCACAAATGATAAACTTTGCATTGTACCCCACTTGGTAAGAAATATTTATTAAGAAATCAATTAAAACCTTGTTTTATAGAAAAGTTACTCATTGGGTAAGCCCAGTCTGATGAGATTATTGATCATAGCATCGAGTTATAGTTGTAATGTAAACACTACCATCAAATTATGAGGGTTTTTATATCATGTTTATCAAGTTTTGATAGTTGTGTAAGAACCCTTATTAATCCAATGGGGTTATAAGCAAGTGCCTCAAGACCTATCAAAGATGAAGACAAGGAGGTTAGAATCTAATGAAGGTGTTAGCAAGTGTATCAAAGTTAAATGAAGGTAAAAACATAGAGGCCTAGACCTGATAAAATGTAAACAAGGTAGTGTATATTTGAGAGAGGTAAAAAATACTTTGGGGATATAAAGCGTAAAACACACAAGACTTAAAAATTTTCAAGCTAGGGTTTGTTTTAGAATTTTTGAGAAAAATTATTTTTAAGTAGAACCTAAAAATTGAAGACAAATATGAGTTTTAGTTGTAAATGAAAAAACAAGATATCAAAGACTTACCTCTATTCAAGTCCCAAAACTCTAGCTGACTGTGAAGACTTATGAATGGTAGAGGACTACAAGTGAATGGATGGAGTATGTCATAGAGGTAGGCATGATTCACAAGGAAGGGTGGAAAAATTTTCAATTAAGATATGATCAAAAATGAAACAAAATTCTTAGGATTGGAGTATATATGTTTTCACATGTGCAGAGGGTAAATACCATTAATGGTCTGAAAAAGGAGTCTTTCTACAAGAAAGGTGGAGTTTTTAAATTGTGCATGCATGTGTTAGAGTACAAGGAAGTCATTTATAGGGGTATCAGACCCTATTGACTATGTTGGCATGCCTATCAAGATCTAATAAGGCTATCAGCATAGCTCTTGAGTTCCACTAGAATTGATTGCACTCCTATCAAGTTTAACTGATGTGATTAGAATGCTCTTGAGATCCATCAGTGTTTTTTGCAAGGATCTCAAGGTTTGAGGGGTCTCTTTGTAATTTTTTCAAATTTTGGCATAAAGAAGTAGGCTTAGGAAATTTTCAAACCCTTTTTTCACAATTTGACTTAGCTAGAAATAAATTTCCTCAAATAATTAAAATTATACCTTTGACCAACTTTAACTTTTACCATTATTCAAAAACTAGGAAAATAGGAGGCAAAGTCATTTTGGAACCTGAGAAGATTCCTTAGACACACACTAAATGATTATGAACAAGGGATATTAAGGAGTTTCTTATCAATTGGAAGAATCTAACAAGCAAAGGTATAATATGGGAGGATGAATCATTATTATAGAAGCATCAACATTTATTCAAGATTGATTGCAATTTTGGTTTGAAGGGGAGAGGCATGATATGCCCTTAACCTATAGAGTGTCTAGAGATATGTGTGGTTTATATATGTCTAACATCACTTTTTATCTTATATTTTCACATTTCTTTACTTTCTCATATTATTATTAGATTCAGTCTACGGAGTAACCATAACCTACATAAGGTATGTATAAGAGGTATTGTTTAGTATTTTAGGATCATATTGTGAACATTTTTTCTTATTGCATAGTTATGGAGGTTTCTCCCTCAAAGTGGATCAAGCTTATTTATCAAGTATTCTTCTCTACAGCCAATTAATATTATGGATATGCTTATTTTTTCTCATTCTTGTGTTATATTGTTATTATCTACTTATGGTGTTTTCATTTATATCCATTGTTGTGAAATTTTTTGATTTTTCTAATTAATTTCATTACATCTTTGGGGATTATAATACCTTATTCAAGCAAGTCAGATATTTATGAATTGTGAAGAACTCATTGATTAAGTCTTATAGACATAGATTATGGGACTTATTAAAATCATTTGATGCTATAAATATTCAAGCTATCCCAAGAAAATTAAATTTATAATATGATAAGATGAATGTGATAAGATTTCAATTATAGACTTATAAGTATTTATCAATAATAAGAGTTAGGTTTGACTTGTGATCAGGCTTAAATATCTAAACAATCATCATCATTGGAAATTATTTGATAGTGACCTCCAGATTTCTAATTTTACCTATTATGAAGTATAATTTTATGATGAACTACAACCATAAATAAAGAATTCTTATGACAAGAAAATCATTCAGCTAGAAATAAATAATTTGCCTAAAGGACTAGTCACTCTAGAGAGCATGTTCAATCTAGATGGTCAATTAAAGGAGGATAATATAAATATTATAATTAAAGTTGAATATTAAAAATAAATAATGGTATTTACTGACAAAAGTATTGATCTTATAAAAATGTGTGAATACGATCAAGAAAAAGCCCTTTTAAAGATCTGCCAAAAGTATGATGAAATCATAGCATGGAACTATGAGGGTTTTAAATGCTATGAAAAAAAATTTATTTAATACACCATTTAACTTTAGATAAATTTAAAACTATTCATATAAACTAAAAGGCTTGTAAATCCAAAGATTTAGCACCTTATGAGAAAAGAGCTAACCAAGCTAATAAAGTCTCACATAATATATTCTATAAATAATTTTACATGGGTATCTAACTTGGTACTTATTTAAAATAATAATGGGTATATTCACATTTATATAGACTCAATAATTCGACAAAGATTCACTAGAATATCATATCCCTTTCACTCTATGGATTGGATCCTAGAGACAGTAGCTAGTTCAAAAATGTTTATAGTGCTTAATGGGTTTTCTAGTTTTAACCAAGTATGAGTCAAGGAGGAACACCCATGTAACCACATTTAATAATGAATGGGGAATATATGATTATCATAAAATGACATTTGGTTGACAAATGTAGGAGCTAATTTCTAAAAAACATAGATATGGGATTTAAAGAATTGATTAATGATTTAATTTTGGTATATCTAGATAATATTATAAAATTTTCTAAGAAGGAGGATCATATAGTACAATTAGAAAGTATTTTTGAAAGACACAGATAATTTGGGGTATCCTTGAATCCACAAAAAATAATCTTTGTAGTTGGTGAAGGTAGATTTCTAGGGAATATTATTTTTAAATAGGGGTTAATTATTGATCTAGAAATAATTTCAACTATCTTAGGCTTAAGCTTATCATTTCATAATAAATCCCTAAAATATTTTTTTGGAAATATTAATTATGTTATAAAATTTAAATAATATTTTTAAATCTTGGTTAAACCTATAACCCTTGTGCTAAGAAGGATAAGGATTTCAGATGGTCTAGTGAAGGAAGTGAAAGCTTTAAGAAAATCAACAAAGTGATTGTTATAGCCCCTATTCTGATTAACCCAAATTTTGACAAGACCTTTATCCTATATGATTTTTTAGGATAAAATAATATTGTAATTTGTATACATTGGAAGAATGAAAAATATTTGAAACAACCTATAGATTTAATAAGCTAAAAATTAAAAAATTAAGAAGCTAGATATAGTTTCATTAAGAAACAAGCTTATGAATCTATTAAAGCTCTTATTAAGTTCAAGAACCTCATTTATAATAATCAGATTCAATTTAATGTAACACATTCATCTATATATGAATACTTCAAGGGAAGATATATCAGTGAGAAAAGAACTAGTTGGATCACTAAAATCATGGAGTTTGATATTTAAATCATAACAAAGCTAATTAGAGGAAGAGCCTTTTGTCAACATCTACTTGAATATTTGGTGAAAGACTAGGAAAATATATGCTCAAATGAGGAAGATGATATTTATGATAAGGAAGAGACTCTAATAGAGAAGACAACTAGATCAAAAAAATTACAAAATACCTTGAAAAAGGATGGTGTCTAGGAATCTTGGATATAGCTAAGAGAAGACATTAAAATTTCCAATCCCTATCATATGTTTAGGTCAATTATATATTGTTAAAAATAAATTTTAATGGTGTGTTACTCATGTATATTGAGCTTAATAAGGTTGAAAATATCTTAAGACAATTTCACTAATGGTTTTATGGACAACATTATTCTCCTCATAATATAGTTACAAAGATTATGAGAGTTGGTTACTATTTGAAATTTTTGTTTTCTAGTGCTTTCAAATGGGTAAGATAATTTAAATAATTTTCAATATTTATATAAATAAATAAAAATGTATTGATGTCATTTTAGCCCACTCAGTTGATCAATCACTTGTTTAATGGGGTTTATAATTTATTAAAATGATCAATCCACCATATAGTGAGGGGTACAAATGAATTATCACAACAAAAGACTACTTCATAGGATGGACATTGGAAAATACTCTCAAATAAGCTAATGAATTCTTTTTTAAAATTATTAGAGGAAATTGTAACAAGATTTGGAGTGCCACATATTATTATAAATGATAATAAAAATACATTTGTAGGATCTAAAGTTACTAATTTTTATTTCAAGAGTGACATCTTCTTGAAAAATTATTAAAATTATTATTCACAATGGAATGGGATAGTATAATGCCAATAAGAACATGATAAAAAAATAAAGAGAATTATTAATCAGAATCATAGGCAATGGCATAAAAACTAAAATGAGCTCAATGAGAAAATAAGATTAGACCCAAGTGGGCTATTAGAAATTCCCATTTTATGTCAGGTTATGGAAAATAGATAAAGATACCTATTTCAAATGAGATCCTACCTCAAATTTTTTGCATCATTTTGAACATAATGATTTAGTGATTTTCATAATAACTGAGTTACTCAAACTTGAAGAAATAAGAGAAAAAGCTAAAGACAAATTCAACAGACATCAACAAATTTTCAAAAGTATATTTGATAATAAATCAAAACCTTGGGTATTTAAATAAATCAAAATTATGTTAAAATGGGATGAGGATAGATCCAATATAGAGAGACATACAAAATTTGAGGTTGCACGGAGCATACCTTATAAATTAATAAGTTTTAGGGAGAGCAATGCATTTTATCTAGCAAGATTGAATGGAGAGCTAAGTTATGTCCCAATTAATAGGATATATCTTAAATATTATCAACGAAGTGAGTAAATAGAATTTTTAAATATGTTAATATTTTTTTTTTTGGTATTTTTCTTTCTCATTCCTTCTTTGTAAATTGTTTGTTCCCATTGTTAAATGGGAAGATTTTGTTTTTTCTATGCAGTGCTTTATATGTTTGAAACATATGCTAAAATATATATGCTTGGAGTTTTGTTTGATAATGTTTCAAGCTCTAGGTAGCTATAAAAATATTTGTTTATTAGGCCCATCAAACCATCTAATATTATTTTAATCAATGGTATGATTTATTTTGATGAATAAAGGATGAGGTCAATAAGGAAAAATGTGTCTCACCTTATGATACTATTAATCTATGACATGAGATGACTCCTGATAAAAGAGATAAAAGGATAGAGGATTTTAAAAAAAACTAAGTGACACATGGGCCCACATGTGATGGTTTTAAAATTTTAATAATTTGAAGAGGATATGCTTAACAAAGAAGTATGAAGGAAGCTTATTGATATGCACAAATACTGAAGAGGTAGATAGATAAAGTAGAAAAAATAATAACTGAAGCATTGCAGGATATATTATATAATCATTCTCTTATTTCAAATGATTTGTTTTTAACAAGATATATTTAGTAATAATATAACTCTATAAATTAATAATAATGTTTCTATGACATCAAAGATACACTCTAGCACTCAACTAAGTATGACCCAAAACCATTCCAAGGAGATAAGTTGTTATAAAATTAAAAAAGAGACAAAATGTTATTAATGTATAGGTTATAATACTTTTATACATTCTAAATATATGCTCATAATCCTCATAAAATCAAGTACTTAATAAATCATCATTTACTATTATTGCTTTAGAAAATGATACAGCTCAGATTCTATCAAAAATGGCATCCTTGTAAGGAAATATCCAGCATGCCCTATCTCAAGCTTAGACCTCCAGTGTCACACATAAAAATGAGACTCAAAAAAGAAATGAAATATAGATAATATTTTTGATACCAATATACAAAGTAAAAACACCCATAGGAAGCCAAGAGAAGAATCTTATTACCGATTCACTAATTTGCCTTTTGATTGGTTTGAACCTAGGTCTTATATCTCTGGGCTAAGTGTCCACATGGTACCTAAGATTTTCATTGATATGAGATAGTTTTTTCTTGTGTTATAGATAACTCATTTGACTAGGTAAAATTAATAAACGTGTTAGGAAAAACCATTTTGGAAATTAGTGGGAAACACATAAGAGATCTTTTAATCATGCCAATAAAAACCAAAACATTTATTAGAAACCTAGATAACCACAACACCTTTTTATCTAACACCCATGATAATATTTCATTTCTCAACTTTTTCATAACTATGTCAAAGAGTAGATATCTCCAATTAGTAATAGATATAAGGACATATGACCCAAATGCACAAAATGTTTTGAGCATGATCACAACTATCCTTGGTTGTGATAGAGATAAATATGTAGATGCACCCATGCTAGTTATAATGTTTGGAGTCAAAAATACACCATCACATGACCCAAGGACCTATGATTATGTATAAATTATGGATAACCATATTCATTATCAACTTGAGGATTTCAAAACTAACCATAAAATTAGGTAGCCTTTTGTGATAGTCATCATGGTCTTCTATCAAAATTTCATGAGATTGTCCATATTTCCATAACCAAACATGATGCCCACGGACATATACAACTGGTGACATTATGGGATAATATTATTGAGATCTCATAAAATAACTCCTATCACAAATTTTTCAATCTCATTATGGCTCCCAGGTTAGTTACTATTAATGTTTAAAATATAGTTAGATTTCCTCAGTGTTGTAAAGATATCTTGAGAGCCACATTCAAAGGAGATTGGTATTTTTAAAGTGATATGACCATTTTCCAACTAAGAGGCTTCAAAAACTGGGTGTTTATACTTCCCATATTTTTAATACAAAGGACATTTTCTTTATAATTTCTAAAGAAAATATATCTTATTGATCACCATTATGGAAATGGGAATGATAAGACTAATTTTATGCACCTCCCTATAGCTTCTTTGACATTAAAAATCATTAAAATAAAGGGTTTTCCTATACTATAAATCAAGCTAAAGTATTTAATATTAGAGATATATGATGATAAATATATGTATGACCCTAAGGGAGAAATTCCTCAATTGTTAATAAAGGTAAAAAACACTATTGAATTCAAGCATGAGTCTAGCCCAAACTTTGAATGATGCATGAACCCTAAGGAAGGACTTGAGGAAGAATTTAAATACCAAGGTCTAGAAGCTCTTTGTCAAAAGGGCCTAAAGCACCCAGACCTTGGAAAACATGTTATATCAAAATAAGGGATTGTGTTCCATCTCTTCTAATTCCCAAGAAATTTAAAAAGGACTAGCGACTAAATTTAGGTATCAAAGATAAGGAAGATGCATCCAAAAATATAATTAATTTTTTAGCAATGAAAAAATAGTATATTATTATTAAGTTTAATTAGGCATCCTAGGTAAAAAAATAATGGAGATGAGAGGGCATATTTATCTACTTGTCTAGAAAGGACTACCCTTTCCACTAAGAAACGATAATAAGATGTTGCCAACTAGACTATTTTTAATTTATTGTAATAAAAGAATAATGTTGAGACACCTTTTGAAATCTAGCCTAAAAATATAGCACAAATGGATGTTTCCAATAAAATTAACCTACTAGCTAGGCTAGAGACTTATATCAATAAAGTGATTAGAAAAATTTAAGGTTTCTCTTATGAAGACACTTTTGAAATGGAAAAGTGGCATCAACTACTATAAGTAATAAATGATTATACTAGGGATGAATATAATGAGCTACAAGCTACATTGAAGTCTCCATAGCCTAATGGATGTTGGATCTTGATCAATTCTTAATTAAGTATCCCTTAAAATTTTCTAATAAATGTAGATTCTAAATACTACATCAAGGGTATTTATTGTCAATTTTAGGTTTTAATAATTTCATACAATATAGAAGATGCATCTTCATGTGATATTTGATGAAGCGAAGATGCTTCCTATTGATTTTTTCTCAATTTCTATGATACTCATGGTTTTTTATTATTGCATTATTAAATCATCACTCATGCTTCACATTGATAAATATTCTTATATTTATTAGCATCAAGTAATTAAAAGTTAATTATTTCACGGTAAATATTTTTCCTTAGTCATTTTAGTATAAGATTTTCAAATAAGTGGTTAAGTAAAATAAATCTCGATAAGGATCTCAAGCTACTTGATTATTATTGAATTGATATCACAATACATTTTAAAATTCACCATTGGATTTAATAAGATTCCCATTAATTCATTTTATCTATAGTTTATATAAAGCCTTTTTGACTTAGTCAATTCTTCATAATGACTAAATACAAAAGCATATCAGTGAAACACTCTAGTTGTCTGATCAAACCAATATCAATGACGTGAACAAGTTTTGAAAATGGAGGGTTACATCAGTAGTTAAAGTTACCTTTCACCATCAGATCTACATGAATCGCCTCCAACCGTTTGATCTTCCTTTATTAAAATTTTAATCCCAAGCTTAATAGTTTGATTTGTGGGGCCCGTAGATAACATAAAAATATTTAAAAAATGATAAGTGGTAGCTACAAGTCATGGTTTAAAGACATAAAAGAAGAATATCCCATCATTCGATCATCCTAGGACCAATGGCATGAGGTATTTATTTTACCTTATTTTTTAGTATGTGAGCTTAGTAAGATATAACTCTGAAGTAATTCAGATCATGTGAAATAAAGAAATAAACATGGATATGAATACCAAAGGTTGAAGTTGATTTTGAAAATTGTACTTGTTATAAATAGAAACGACCTAAGGAAATAATATAATTAACATTTTACTATACTTTATAGGTCTAATATTGAATTCAAGTGGTAGAAAAGACTAGAAACTGGATCAAGAGTCACTTGGATTAGGAATTGGGTCTCTAGTCACACCTAGATAAAATCATCAAATTTTGGATGGTATAGATTGACATTAGCATTTGGTACCTACCAAATTCTTTTAAGTGGGTTTTCTCTTCTCCATTTATTTACATTTTTCTACACTTGATTGTTTTTCATGTTCTTTAGGATTTGTTTATGCACATAATTCCAAAAACCTAGTTCCTTCTCTTTGAAACCCTAGGTCCACTTCTAATACTAGGTTTAGGATTGTAAAATTGGAATAATGATGGGTTGATCTAACCCCAACC
Organism: Torreya grandis; assembly: GCA_037957365.1. Taxonomy (NCBI): domain Eukaryota; kingdom Viridiplantae; phylum Streptophyta; class Pinopsida; order Cupressales; family Taxaceae; genus Torreya; species Torreya grandis. Next base: position 482,019 of record JARHVA010004422.1, read on the forward strand.
ACTCCCAAATAAATGATTGAGTGTTTCCTACACATCCAATAATATGTGTAGAATATGTCATCATAATAATGAATAGATTATCAAATCATATATGAAAACATGTAGTGCAAGGCATACAAGTGTCATGTCAAGATAGATATAGCAATTAGGCATACATTAGTAGCCATCAATAATATAATTACTGAATAATGATCTATGTATGAAGGTGCATGATATCAATCATGGCACCAAAAATAAGAATAAAAGTGTGTGGCATGGATCACAACACTAGAAATTCAGCAAACTTAGAAAACTCAATAAGCTCAATATATAATCCTATATTTATATAATCATAATCACATAATATCATGGCCATGACACACACAATATAATAACATTAAAAAGCACTCAATGTCATAAAATTGCAATAATTGTACATAATGTTAATCAAGGGCCAAATAAATAGAATTCATAAAATGAAAATTGAAATGAACAATAGTTGTAAAAAAAATCAAGGGCCCCAAGAAAGAGTCATGTAATGAAAAATGAAAACTAAATCAAGTAAAATCATGAAAGAAGGCCAAGGTCCAAATAAAGAGGCATACAATGCCATACTCAATCCAAACAACATCGTCTACTAAGTAATAAGTAAATAAGCATAATCAATTATTAGCCTATTAAAAATGAAATCGTATCAATGCAACATATAACTAATGAAGCTAGTCTAAACCATCAATGTATGTCAATGTCATAGCATATAAAAGTAGCATATCCATGAACTGTAACATTTTAAGTAATATAATTGAGAGAAAGACGTGTATGAAATGATATATAGTTGAACATGATAAATGGAAAGGTTATATAAATATATAACCTATAATAATGTAACCTATTGAATGAGATTCCCCAATATTGGCATTATCATTGGGTATATGAATGTTTTGATATTTATATGCATATCAAAATGATATGTGATATATCAAACATGTGATATAAACATAAATGAATAAATTAAAACTAGCAAACATGTCATGCTTAATTCCTATTTTTTTATTTTAAAAATATTTTAATTTTTATTTATTTGTGAAATATTGTGCTTAAATGAGATGTTTATGTGTAATATTGATGAAAGTTCATGATATTCATATGGTTAATCATATGCTTATCCTAAACTAAATCCAAACAATAAGCTCTTGTACCCATATTTTACATAATCATAAATGTGCCAACCAATTGGGTGTGAACTTGTCTTTGCTCTCCTTATTTACACTAGTATTCTTTTGTTTTTATTTTAGTACCAAATCACTAACTTTGAATTCACAATTTTAACCCTCCTTTCCATATGATCATTTTATGTGATCTTCATAAACTTTGAGATGTTCAATAGCCTATATACATTATTCATCCAACATTTATATCTTGTGTAATTATTTTTATAATATCTCTTATCATTAATAATGTCTTCTAAGAAGACACACAAAGATGGTATCTTTAATTATAAATTAAATATTGCTTCTATTCCATAAACAAAATAATAAGGTGTAAACTTTTTACATGTGTGAACACTTATATGATATACCCATAAATCATAGATAATATAATTATGCCAATCCTTAGCAAGTTTGGTGGCTATTTTGCTTAATGTTTTAGAAAAATTTTTATTCGCTCATTATTCTTACCCATTCCCTTGTGGATAATAAGGAGTGGAGAAGATAAGATAAAACTTGTATTTAGAAAAAATATCTTAACTATATTATTTTTTAAAGATGATAAATTATCTAGTACAATAATTAATGAGAGATCAAATCATGAAATGACATTTGTCATTAAGAACTTACATATGTCCTCTCATGTAGTTGATTGTAATGGTATGGATTCCATCTATTTTTTAAAACACTTTGTAGTTGTAATAATGAACATGTGATGATTTTAATGATTATGGATGTATTTTTCCAATAAATTCAAATCCCCAAAGGTAAAATGTCTATGGTTAAATAATAATTTGTAATTCTTATGATAATACATGATTCAAATTACTGTGTTCCTGACATTGAAGACATATTTTTGTATGTTGTGGGCCAATAATAACTTTGTCACAAGAGCTTTTAAGACATTGTTTTCCCACTAAAATTTCCCCCACATTAACTATTATGTACCTCAAGTAGAGATTTTTTATCCTCCTCATATATAAGTCATTAAATTAATTTTCCATCAAATCATCATTTAAATAAGGCAACAGAAATTGTGACATAATGCATTTCTTCATGTTACAATTTATGTTTATCATTTTTTGTATCATTTTTTCGAATAAAAACCTTATGTAATAAATTATATATGTTAAATATAGATTTTATGTGATAAACTAGTCTTATACGCTTGTAAAATATCACTCGTGGCTCAACCCTTTAGTTCAAGACCTCCCAATTGTTGAAAGTCTCTTATTCTCCATCTCACTATACTTAAATGCTTATCTTATAATCTGACCCTAATATTATAGTTACTTAGATCACCTATATCCCATAATATGCTTAAAACCTAATATATATCTTACATTTTCACTTATTGATCTTCAAAAAAATCTTGTTCTCTCAAACACTACCATCTAAATTAGGACTGACACTAGTGTCCTAGTTCTAATTCTAGTGTTTGTGCCTCATAGATAATCAAATTTACAAATATTTTGACATGTATGGGTGGGCCTATAGTATTATTTTAACCTTCCCTTGAGATTATTTCAAAATTTATTGTATAAATACAATTTAAATTCCAATCATTATGATCAAGTACTTTTTAATCACACATTTATTTAATTCCAAGAAAAAACACCTATAAATCTTGAAAAACTACCATATTCTTCCTAATTTCCATATCAGTCATAAGAGTAGTATTCTTATAGGTATAAATAATCCAAAAATTATCCCATGAGTAGTATTTTTCAAGTTACAATATAGTCACTACATGCACTCACATATATCATATTGTACAATTATTCACACACAAGCCCACATAAGGGGGATAACTACATCGATCTAAGGCCCCATTAAAATTATTAGATATGTAGATAAGGTGTATACAAAGTGAAATTTAATTGATCTATTAATAAATCCTAACTTATAAAATATAAATCCTACTTACACTGTTGATTGGTGATACATTAGATATTCAGTATCATGACCAAGATGGATCTACTAGACCTAACCAAGGGATCTCTTACCAAAATAACATCACTAGAGAGGGTTCAAAAGCCTTAAGTCAGTAAACACTATGCAATAACCCTATCTAGGTCCTATGTTTTCATATTCACTAAGTAAATTACAAGTAAATAAAAATCTATTCTAGTGCTCACCAAAGCTTGTGGCACAAAGTGGGGGTAATAAACATAAAAAGTAAATATGCATATGAGAATAATAATTAAGATATGTATAGATAAAACCCTAATTCATGGAGAGAGAAATATATTTAAAATGCATTACTTATACTACTTCTATCTACTAAAATAGAGTAAAGTTAGATATATTAACCTTGAAGATGAATCTGTTGAGACTCAATCTCTCCCTTGGCCAAAGGTGTTTCACAAGACATTGTTATGGTTTGTAATGATCATTAAAAAAGGACTAAGCATCCAATACTTTTCCACAAGATAATATTCTTATCAAAGTATAAACCTTAAGAAATAACTCCTCAATTAGAATGGTGGAAGAGTAGATTGTAAAGAAGCACTAATGAATAATTAACTTTGTTCTTTATCTAAGAAATGATGAAATGATGTGTATATATTGTTGAATCTAACCCTAAACCTTTCCTAGAGTTTAGTCAATAGGGTCTGCCTAATTGACTCTATATCATTAATTGATAAAAATCAAATTAGGTCTTAGTTTAGGTTTCCAAAATCTAACCTAGACCCTAATGTGTTTTTAACAATTAGGATACAACGTCAGCCCAGGATGATAGTGTAATGTAAACTATCAAAAAGGGTTTTAGGTTTAGGTAAGTGCTAATTAAAGTGGTCAAATGTTTGGAGGAGTGTGCAATATTGGAGGTAAAGATTAGAGAATTACATGGGAGAGGTTGTGTAGATATCAAGTGGTAATATAGGGGACAAAAATCATGTGAAGAACCAATGGTCTAGCCACCCCTTTCCCAATCCACCCTTTAAGGTGTTCACTCAAATATATTAAGACTCGATAGGTTCTTTTAAGAGAGAAATCATCAATAATTGATCAAGTTTGAAAATATTATGTGTATACATATGCCTTTCTTGAATCTCATCATGTGTCTTGTAGGTGCAATAGGGAATGGTGCTTTGAGAAAATAACATAGTAACACACAATGTTAAAGCTAAATAGATTATAGTATTTTAAAGCATAAAATAATTAAAAGTAAATGAGTGAAAGGAAAATAACTGAAAACATAAATAATGTATGCATACCTTGACTTAACTTTATCATTGGATGGTTGTCTATTATGTTTGTAGCTTTGATCATGGAGGGCATAGAGACTACTTTGTACAAACTCAAGGATGTAAAAATAAACAAATGCAAGAAGGCCAAGATAATTAACATGGTATAGGCATGATGTACTTATAAATTTAGTAAGCTAGGGTGACAAATGTTAAGTTAATACCAAATGACCAACTCAAAATTTAGAGTAGATTAAGTAACTAAAAACTCAAGACTACTAAATGACCCAAAAACTCAAAAAAATAAACCTTAAGTAAGATAGGCAAAAAAACCAAGTCAAATTAAGGATACAAGAAAAAATGGTAATCAAACATCAATGTGAAACTAGTAATAATCCTTACTTAAAAAAATATAGGAAAGAAAATGGTAAAACAACATTGATGAGTGAGAAATAACAATCCTTACTCAATTATCAATGGAAAAAGTACATAAAATGGAAAATAACATTAGTGAGTGAGAAGTAATAATCCCACCTCACTCAATATTGGAAAAAGTACTAAAAAATAGAAATGGATGCAGTTATCCAAAAAAAAGAGGTATCAAAATGGAATTTTTTTAAAATTAATCAAGGTAGTTATAGAAATGTAAGGCAATAGTGAAAAGAAGATAATCCGAGCACACTATTTTATTCTAAGGATAGATAAAACTGAAAAAAAGTAGTGCTAGCATGTTTTTAACATGTAAAGAAGAGGGAATATAGAAAGGGTAAAACAAATTTAGAATCAAAATTACCTATCAAGAGGTAAATGAAATGGGTGGAGGGGAAAACAAGGAAAAATTAAGGTAGAAAAACTCTTTATGAAAGTTAAGAAACTTGAATTAGGTTTGTCAAAATAAGAGGAATGTCAACATTAAGGAATCTGAAGAACATTTCCTAACCACACAAGTATTAGGTCATCAAAATAAGTATGAATGAAAACTAACATGGACCTACCTTCCCACAATTTGTTCCCCATTCCTTAAGACCCAAAAAGAGCTGTCAATCTACTATGAATATTGGGTACTTACATGAAAAATTAGGTAACACCATAGATGATTTTGAATTCTCCTATCCCAATCTACTAGCCTACCACACGCTAATGGACCATAGATTATTTTAAATTATCCTATCTCAATCTACTAACCTACTACATGCTAATTTACCTTAGAGCTATCATGAGGCTAACTATGGATTTTGAGCTTCAATTGGAGATAGATGTGTTATTGGTCACATATTTTGGTGTGATTTTGAATTTTGACTTTTTATGTTTCTTTTTGATATTTTCTCATTGTTCCAAATGATTTAGCTTTTAAATTTTAAAGGATTTTTATATTCCTCATCCATACAAATTCATAGAACCAAAAAAGGGTGTTAAAGATGAATATCTTTTAAAAAAATTAGACTTGGTAGCTAAGAAAGAGAACTTAGAAATCAGGGTGTCTAAGAGTCTAGTTTGTTCATGTGAAATAAAAGTGTTATATTGACTTCGACCTTGGTTTATCCAAAGTGGAATAAAAGGAAAGGAAATCAAGGGGAACGAACATGAAACAAATTGAATGACATTAAATCACAAAAAATGTGGCAAAGGTGAAAAAGGGATAAAATGATAGGTAAGTATGATTCCTTATCATACGAATGTATGGAAGTATAGGGAAACATGTTAACATAATTTGTTGTGCAAGTTTTATCGATAAAAGAAATAAAAACCAAAGCTAAGAATATGGGATCATGAGTTTGTAACCATTTCTTAACATTTTAGAAAAGGAACATTGAATGAATTAAAGATGGTGATTTTATGAGGAGGGCCCAGTCCTATCCATGGTCTTACACTACAAATCATAAAAGATAAACCCAAGAGGGTACATAAAGTATGTGAAAATTAAATAAGAACAATGGTTTTTATGATGAAGGATTGGTCATATCCATGTTATTATACTTAAAATCCAAAAAGATAAACCCAAGAGAGTGCAATAAGCATTGGAAGATAATAAATCAATAAAATCAAATGAAGTCATGAGGAAGACTGAGTTATGTCCATGGTTTTACAATGTAACTCATGATAGAAAGAAACCAAAGGAACAAAATAAAAAACTAAGGTTTTTGGAAAGAGAAGAATGTTACAAAGGGTGAGACATGTGAATGAATCTTCCAAAAAGTGTTAGTAGGATAACATATATAAATATGATAAGAAAGGAAAGATCTAGGCCAAATATTTCTTCAATAATTATGCATTAGTAGGCTCTTTGAAAATATGGCCTTCATTAGTTTGGAGGTAATAGGTGTTAGGACCAAGAACATATTTTAGTAAATAAGGTCCCCACCATTGTTGGGCATATTTGCTTTATTTATCTTGGGTATAGTCTAATTTAAGGACTAGATCACCAATATTGAAAGTACATACTTTAAAATTTTTATTATGTTGTTTGGTGATACAAGCCTTGTATTGGTGATTATGTTACAAAGTAGCGAGATGATGTTCATAAATAAGATCAATAGCATGATGGTGAGATTCACATAATTCCTCATCAAGTATTATATTGTGAAGAGTTATAGGTAAGGATGGAATCTCAAATTCTAATGGTAAGATAGATTCAAAACTGTAGCCTAATGAGAATGGTGTTGCCCTAATGGTAGTGCATATGCTAGTGTGATAGGCCTAAATTGTGGGATATAAATGAAGATGCCAATCTATGTGAGTTTCATAGATTGTATTTTGGAGGATTTTATTGAGAATTTTTTTGGTGGATTTAGCTTGGCCATTGCATTATGGATGATATGGTGTGGAAAATTTGTGGGATATTTTGAATTTAGCACATGGTTGTTTCATGTCCTTATTTTTTAAATTGATGCCATTATCAAAAATTATAGTATGGGGAACTCCAAAATGAAAAATTATTTGATTGAGGATGAACTTGTAAATAGTGGTTCTCATAGTAGTGATGAGAGGCATGGCTTATACCCATTTGGTAAAATATTCAATAGTCATGAGTATAAAAACATGTCCATCCTATGATCTAGGTAGTTTACCTATGAGATCTAATTCCTACATGGAGAATGTCCAAGAAGATTATACAATTTGAATCTTAGTTGGTGGTGAATGGATTAGATCATCATGAAGTTAGAAAGGATGACACTTTTTAGTGAATTCAATAGCATCCTTTTTAAGAGTACGCCAAAATTATCCCATACGTAAGCATTTGCATGTTGTAGCATATCCGCTATAGTGACCACCATAAATGCCCCTATGTATTTTTTTAAGGAGTGGAGGAACCTCTTATTTCATTAAAAAATGGAGAAAGATACCTTCATTGTTTTGATAATAAAGGGTGTTATATTGAAAGATATATCTAAAATTTTGTTTGTGAATTCAAGTCTTTTCATGAGAATATATATCTGGAGGATAAGTTTAATGCTCAAGGAATTGGATAATGTATTTCAACCATGGGATTTGTTGAATGGTGACAATATAAATATGATAGATAAGTTAATCTTGTGTTTGGATGGAATAAGTAAACTTTTTTATTTGATTAAGAAAGTTAGAATCAGTGAGAACTTGGTGTAGCTAAAATAAGGATGTTAAAGAAGCAAGTGAATCAGTGATAGAGTTTTGATCTCTAAGGATGGCCTCGATGGTAAAATAAGTAAATTATTTGGAAATGGTAGTGTCCATTTGATGTAATCTATAATATATTAAATTATACATTGATAATCAACATTAAAATGTCATCAGATGAGTTAGTAGTCACCCAAAGCATGTAGATATGCAATATCTAAGTCAAGTGTCGCTTTCATGCCTAGGATTAATGCTTTATATTCCACCATGTTATTAGTGACATCAAAATTAAGTCAAAATTCTAAAGGGATAATTTTACCATGAGTAATAATTATTATAAAACCTTCTCTAGCTCCTTGGAGATATTTAGCACCATCAAAATGAAGAGTCCAAGTGTATTTGTGTAAAATGACATTAATTTTGGGAAGTTAATTTATAACTACTTTAAATTTAGTAGTATCAAGAATGACATAAGAATCCTCTTGATTACTTGCTTCTAAATCAATAGTGAAGTTATGGAATTAATGTTTAAGAGAGATACCCTGATTAAGACCTTCAATATAGAGGATGTTATCATCAAGGAGACTATCTTGAAGATGATTGGAAGTGGGTATGGGTGCCACTACGAGTTGGTCATCAATGACTTATCCTTTAATATTTTTTTGTGTGATGATGAGAAGATCAAATTCTATTAAAATAACCATCCACTTGTCAATTCTATTTCTTGGGAGAAAAGCTTTATATAAAAAGTCATGAAGTGTGTCAGAATGAACTATAGCATAAGTTGTTTAATAAAGCATGTAATGATAGATTTTTTCAACTAAAAAATAGATAGTGAGGCAATCACATTCTACTTTATATAATGTTTTTTGTAATCAATGATACCTTGATTGATATAGTAGATAACATGATCTCTTGTAGTATCATCTTATTTGTAAATCATTACCCCAATTGATACGGGTGTGGAAGAAGTATACAAAATTAAAAGACAATCATTAAAAAGTGGATGACAGGTAGATGGATGGATTAATTATTCCTTCATATTGTCAAATGATTTCTGACAAGGATCAATCCATTTTAGAGCATTACCTTCTTAAAAAGGGAATTAATAAATTAAATGTGATAAGCCATTTATGGGATAAATCATCATATTTACCCAAGCTTACCAATGTAAGTATAAATGTCTAAAATGGAACAAGGAATAGGCATGTTGACAATAGCATTGATCTTAGTGGGATCAACATCAATAACATGAAGAGAGACTAATAACCCTATTAATTTACCAAATGTGACACCAAAAACACATTTGTAGGGTTTTAGTCTAACTTTATATTTGATGAGTTGATTAAAGATGATGGCAAGATTAAAGAGATGAATTTTGTAGCTTTAGATTTGGTGATGAGATCATCCACATAGGATTCCACAATATTATGGATAAGGTCATGAAAAATGTGGGTCATAGCACATAGATAGGTAACTCCATTGTTTTTAAGATTGAAGGGCATTTTAACATAAAAATGGGTGCCCCATTCTGTGGTGAAAGTTGTCATGTTGGTCTTTAGGAGCAATATGAATTTGATTGTAGCTTAAAAAACCATCCATAATGGATAACATTTCATATCCAACATTTAAATTGATGATGGCATATGTCGAAGGTAATGGGAAGTTGTCCTTGGGAAAAGTGAGATTGAGATTACAAAAATTAATGCAAAAGTAAATGACCATGGTGAATTTTTTATGAATGGGGACAATGTTGGAGACCCATTCAAAATAATCTAAGTTTGATAAATTTTTCATATAAAATTTTAATAATTTTTTTATGGCATAAGTTAGAAACTTTGGGGGGTAGTTTCCATTATTTTTGTCGAACAAGTTTGGCATCAAGATAGGTGATGATATTTTTCACCATGATATTAGGATCAATGCCATGCATTTCCTCATGTGACCAAGGGGTAAGTGCATGGAGTTGGGAAATAATTATATGTACATTTACTATAACATGATCATGTTAATTAGTAAGGTGATCATGTTATTTAATTAACATGATTGCATTACTTAAATCTAGGCTTAGCTTTATTGATCCATAACATGATTGTGTTATTTAATAACATGATCAAATTATTAAATAATATAAACATGTTATATTGAATAGGAATGTGATCATGTTATTAATAGTATCATGATCACATTAATAACATGATCACATTCCCTATGTCACAAAAAAATAGTGAAACCTAAATGAAAAATTATTCATTTTGCATTCATGTTTCCTCCTCCTGCCTTGTTCCACAATTGTGTTTTGCTGAAAAGAGTGCTAGGAAGTGCCATAAAGTTGATAAATTCACCCCATATGCCTATTTATTGATGATGCCACCATGTAGGAGAGGTAAATCATCAAAATCTTCTCTATTTGTCCCTAAGTTTTCATAATTTTCATTATTTAATCCATGTTTTTAATTGTAATTTATTTTTCCTGATAGGCCATCATATTAACCATCCCAACCCTCCACAAAACCCTCAGCTTGCTCCTCCTCCTAACCCTTCACAAAACCCTATTGTTCCTCCTATCCCTCCACCTAACCCTCCTATAGTTCCCAAAAACCCCCTAGTAGTTAATATTTTTTAATTGACAACATTGTTAGAAACAAACTTGAAATTGAAGACCTAATTGATAGAATGAGAGATCTCAATTTGACCAACCCCCATTGCACCTATCTAATTGATTCCCTATAGACCTTATTAGGTCAAATTGACTCGATAATTAGTCAAATTGAATCAATAACAAGTCAAATTGATATGGACCTCATAAAGGGATACTTGTAGGGCATAATATGTTGACAAGTTATAAACCCTTCAAGTCAAGAATTTGGAAATTTCAAAAGCTAATATTTACACCCTATTTATTGACCCAACCACTAATGCTACCTTTATGGTAATCATCAAATGTTTTCCTATCCATCATTATGTACATAACTTAATCATAGTGAATTTTTTAGATTGATGGTGGATGGTCTTTGACTATCCACCATATAATAACCATGAGGTCCCATTATATTTTTTTAAGAAACTCTACTATGAGTTTATCCTCAATTAGATTCCCAATTATTTTGATTTTAATGAGTTTCAAGGCTAAGGAAAAGGCTCTATGTAGGATTGACCAAGTGTACATCATGCACCTAATTGGCTTGCACATATTCATATCCAAAAATCCTCTTAATCGTAAGATCCCCTCTATGGTTCAACAGGTTGTGGAGATAGACACTCTTCATGCTCTTAGTTCACTCAATGATACACTCATTTAACATACGAGTAGGCTTTCACAGAGTGATGATATAGATATGCCATAGGATACCTAACCTTGACCCCAATGTTATAGTTTATGTGGAGCTATGTGCATGAGACCTTTTGATGATGATGGCATTGGTGGTTCAAATGGCTTAGATCATATTCTTATGAGTGATGAGTTTTTGGCATGAACATTTGGTGTGTAGACATCAATCACAACATAGATGTAGGTATATTTTATATAAATTTCATGTTAAATTTAATTTATATTTATAAATTTAAATTCTAAGCTAATAATTAATTTATATAAAAATTTAATATAATATATATGTCATTTTTTATGTCACAAGAGGTGACGGTTCCTTCATCATCATAACTGGCATTTACAACATTTGATTTATCATAGCCATTTTTTTCATATTTGAATCTAGTTTCTAGGTCATCCACAACTGCATATTCCTCTATTAGGATGACATCATTTACATATTCAGAAGTAAAAATTGTTTACATATATGTTTTGCTCTTTGCATTTGATATGACTGTAGTTGTTTACATATACATGTTGATGAGTGATGTGGGATATGATTTCTCTTCTTTTGTGTCTCCTAATTATACCTATGTGGTTGATTTACCTCCCACTATATTTTGGCTATATGTATCCTAACCTCGCCTAGCTCTAACAATCTCATTGAGAGTCTTCACCTAAGACTCTAAACCAGCCACATTTTCCTCTAGGACAACTATCTCTCTCTTATTATGAGGGAACTCCACATATGTATGATAAGTAGGGATAAAATCATATGTATGCTTTCTTATTCACACATGGATAACCACATCCACCAAAATATTATCGAGGATCAAATAATCCTCACCTAGAAAATCCTAACCAAAGTTTCTTTGATCATGTTCCACCACTAAGTATTCACTCAAACCATATAACAAGAGAAGACATTAGATCTCAAGTCACATAAAGAAATAATAACTAAGTAATAAATTACAAAGTAACATAGAAAGTAACTAAAAATAAACCAACTCACTACTTTATTTAGGTAACTTCATGTTAGTCTAGGTATAATTCCTAATTGGACCTCATCTTAGAATTCTCCTCCTATCCTGTTGGTTCCTCTATAACAAGTGTATGCTCACCCTTATTTCCCCCTAAACTTCATCTCCTCACCCTCTATCCTATGCTTGTTTCTACATATAAGTATCCACATATTATGGTGGTGGTTGTACTTAATGTTGGCATCCTACCATAATTACAAACTAAACATAGTATATTTTTCTAAATGTACTCCTCCAATTAGTACTCTCCTAATTTTTCCCATGATGGTATTAGAGTGTCTACCTAATTCACAAACTATCCTAAAATACCCTAATATAGTAGAGCTACCAAATATATCTTTTTTAGTGTGTCCACCACTAATGTAAAGTCTCTCAATGGTGGCATACCTATCCAACTAGAAGCCCTAATGGCCCCCATTGTCCCAATATATAACCCTCACTAGTAAGGGTTCATGTGCTCATACACCTATCCCATGATGAGAGTAGGGGTCATGTGCTTGTACACCAAAGCATTACACCCAATTAACAACTTTACCTCTATCACAATCCTCTATCAAGGCCACAAGCCTAACTTTAGCCGATAAGCCTAGTATCCTAATCATAACCTTGAAAGTGATAGTCCACTCTCAAGGGACTTGTGGTAAAATTAAACTATTTTACATGACACATCCTAGTTGGTGAATAGGTCAAGCAAAGTAATATACTTGATGGGACAAAAATTCCCACCTACATAACACAGAGCATCCCTATTATATATAGTGTGGCCAAATCATTAGTCATAAATTTCTCTATAATCCTAGGAAGCCAATCATACTTCATCACTCTACTCCATCAAATTTAGGCCCACCTTTTTAAAACATTATTTTAAATTTCCCTAAATACTCTAAGTTAATCTTGAAAGTTCATCTAAAAGGAATTAGTTACAAGGGTCCAGACCTAAGTCAAACCCCTATTTTTAGATAAGTAATAAATCAACAACCAATATAGTCCAACCTGTAAAATAACATAAATTGAAGATCTTGACCCAAGTATATTTATATTTATCAATTTGAAAAAAAATAAACTAGTATATTATATATTCCCTTTCACAGTTTTAATCCTCTAATTTTGGTTTTTGTACAAGGTTGTTGCTCTAACACTTTAATAGATGGCTTATAATTTCAAATCTAAGTGTATTTTCATGTGCATGTTTATCTTATTCTTTCCTATAATGTGTCATTGCATTCATGTACTTATATATATAGATATTTTATATGTGCAAGTGTTTATATTGATCATTTTGATTTCCATATATAAGATTTGATGTACTTTATATAAAACTAAGTGAGACCTTTTCTACATGAATAGTTGATGGTTGGTATTGACACTCCTCCCCCTCTACAAGTTGAGACAAGCATAGGAATTATTATTATAATGTCATATGCACATGTGTTAATAGAGGTATATATTGGTTCTTATAATTTCAATTGTAAAAATAGACTTGTTTTAATAATTTTAGTATATGTGTACTTGGGGCAAATATAACTTATGTTTATGTATTGTGTATGCAGGGTTGTCCTATGATAGCTGATAGTCCTAGTTAGATGGTGATTAGGTAAATTTCTAATTTTCCTCCTATATTTGAGATGCCTATTCAAATAGATGAGCCTGCCATTGACTTGATTGAGCATGAAAAATAGATTGAGTAGGATTGCAAGATTACAGTAAGTGCACATGTTTAAATTATTTTTTATTATAGTTTAAAATTAATTTATGAACAATTATTTGAATGTATTTTATGTTAATTTCATAATAATTCTTTTATTTAAATAGGCTCAACTCTAAGCTAGCTATGAGCATAGGACCCACATTCAAACCTTGGATCAATCTAAGGCATTAGAGGGGTCTCCATATACTAGTAAGGCATCTTAGGGAGAATCTTCTTCGAGGAAGGAAAATAGAGGGAGGTTATCTGATGAATAAGATGTCTTATACATGAGATGTACTTTTTTGTATGCCTATATGGCAATTGATGCATTTTTGGCATTGTATATGTGCATATGGCATTCATCCAACATTAGATACTATGTTGGTAGATGTAATTTTTTGTATGGCTATCAGGCCCAATCTATGTATTATCGACATTAGACATGTATGTGTCTATATTGTATGCTTATCATGGCTTAATCTATCTAATTTAAATTTAGTTTTTATTTCATTGTGTGTTAATTTACAAAGTTGTTTTGATCTTCCAAATTATTATCTATATTAGATCTCATATTTAATTTTGTATGTGCATAAATGAGGATTAAAAATTATTCTTTTTAATGTTATAAATATCATATCCTACATATTTTTTTAAATTAATTTTTTAAAATTTAATTGTGTAGTTTAAATGACTAATGGCACTCTTATCACTTAGGCTTAATGGCCTTCTTCTCTTTGTACCTTCTTTTTGTACACTTTTGATGCAGAGCTTTCTCAATAGCTTGTAAGTGATCAAGATCTTGATCAAAGGTCTTTTTATCTAATATTTTTTATTCACTTCTACTACCTCAAGACTCCTTATCTTTCTCATACAACACAATTCCAACTTTTTAACCCCTCTCTCTTTTATCTTTTCTCAGATTTCTCTCTTTAGCCTTTATCTTGGCTTGTAACCATGTTTTAGGGGAAACCTCATGTTATATTATGTACACATACTATTCAAGGAACAATAATTATTTTTTTGACAACCCTTTTCCATGCCATTACCTCACACAAAATCTTGGGTTCGGTTCCTTTGCAAAATCTTGTACCTCTAGGCTTACTTGACACTCCAATTAGCCCTCCAAATCCACAAAGCTCTAAATTTTGACCATTTTGGACACACTTTGACCAAACCAAAACTATATTTTACCAAAATTTTATCCAATCCTAATTTTCAATCAATTTTTTTCCTCAACTCTTCACCGAAGTTCTCCTTTCTTCTTTAGCCTCTTTCTCACTAGGTTTCTTAGATTAGTTGACTACCTATAGGGTAGTACAGTATGGAATATATAAGTTATAAGTATGAAATAATTTTTTTAACTTAATATACCATAAGAAACACTATATTAAAAAAAATTTAAAATTTTTAAGGTTTGAATCTCTTCCCATGGTCAAAACCTTAAAAGTCAGGTTTGTAGCAACTATATAGGCCGAGACTAAAAATAATTGCATATAATGTCCAAAAAAGACTTTCAAGATGATATAATGATTTTATTATGTTTTTATAAAATTATTAAAACTTTTTCCTTCAATGAGAAAGTTCTCACAACCCTCAAGGCATTCACAAACAAGAAATCTCAGTCATTCAACACTATATTCTATATGTTAGAAATATGCAAGGTCTCTAGGTTTTTCAACATCAAAGGACTCTATAAAAAAATAATAAATTTATCACCACATTATATAACCATTATAAACCCTTATCTATCACTTTTTGAATCAAATACAATATTCAATACAAATATTGTAGTATACAGAATTATGAGTTTAGGACTATGGACTTTCAATGGGAAAGAACTGTGATCAAAGTGAAAGTTAAAAACTCTTGTCCATATATATGTTATAACAAGATTAAAATATATATATTCATATATATTTAATCTCCACATTATCTATAGAACACAAGAGAAGGAAATATTGAATCCTCATACTCTTCACCATCTACCTCGAATGGAATGTGAGGTTACAAAACCAAAACTGACTATTAACCCAAAACAAGGTATAGACAAGGTTTATTTATTCTAGAGGTCAACAAGTCAATATTTAAATATATCAATTACTAAATTACAACTAATAGGTTAATAGTCCAAGAGGTCAATAGGTTAAAGTTATCAAAGTTGTAAAAATTATCAAAGTTGTCAAAGTTGTCAAAATTGTCAAAGTTTTCAAAAGTTGTCAAAATTGTCAAAGTTGTCAAAGTTATCAAAATTGTCAAATTTTTTAAAGTTGTCAAAGTTTTCAAACTTTTCAATAGCTTTATAGATCAATTACTCATTAAGTTTCTAGGTCTCTAGTTTAAGTTGTCAAAGTTGTCGAATAGAATATGAGGTTACAAAACCAAAACTGAGTGTTAACCCAAAATAGGGTATAGACAAGGTTTATTTATTATAGAGGTCAATATTTCAATTACTCAATTCCACATAATAGTTCAATAGGTCAAAGTTGTCAAAGTTGTAAAAATTGTCAATGTTGTCAAAATTGTCAAAGTTGTCAAAATTGTCAAAGTTATCAAAATTGTCAAAGTTGTCAAAATTGTCAAAGTTGTCAAATTTATCAAAATTTTCAAAGTTTTTAATGGGTCAATAGATTAATTACTCATTAAGTTTCTAGGTCTCTAGTTTAAGTTGTCAAATCTATCAAAGTTGAATTTATGGTTACATAAATCTAGTTATGATGTTTTGTGGGTGAAAAATGACACTACCAACACATCTGATGGGGTGGATAATCTTTAATATCAGGTTATTGGCCTCTCATCAGACCTTATTGACAAACCCACCACCCATTTTGGCCTCAAGAACACCCTTCCCAATACAAGAAAAATGCAATTTTTTAGCCTAAGTTCAAACATGCATAAAATGAAAAATGTATGTCATTTATGTGAACCATCAGATCCTTCACATACCTTCTTAAGCCATCTAATCACACCCTATATCACTCAGTGGAAGATTCAACATCAATCTATTAGACAATTTGTAGTGATGGGTCCAAAAATGTAAGTTTTTGTCAATAAACAAGCAACTTCTTGAGCTCCAATTGGCATTTATACCTCCAGGATCTCCACCTATAAATATATCACTTTGGTCACATCAAGATAGTTAAATTTCATGTTATTATGTCACCATAATGTTTGAATCCATTTTGAAGTGAATTTTCACTACTGTTATGGAGAACAGAAACATTGATAACAAATGTTGTCAAATTTAAAGGTATGGTTGTAGAACTCTAGTTATGATGCTTGATGGGTGAAAATTGACACCTAAAACATGTCTAGTGGGTGAATAACCTCTATTACCAAGTTATTTTCCTCCTATCAATCCCAATCAACAAACCCACCACCAATTTCAGCCTCAAGAACACCCTTCCTAATACCAAAAAATGCAATTTTTTATCCTAAGTTCAAACATGCATAACACAAAAATTGCAATTAATTGATATGAAATATGAGATCCTTCACATGCCTCATTCATCCCTATAATCACACCTTGGATCACTCAAGTGGAAGCTTCAAGATTAATCCTTTAGAAAAGTTGTAGTGATGGGTCCAAAAATGCAAGTTTTTGTCAATGAACAAGCGACTTCTCGAGCTCCAACTAGCATTTCTACCTCTGGGACCTCCAAATATGAATATATCAATTTAGTCACATCTATATAGTAAAATTACATGTTATTTTTCAACCATAATGTTTGAAGCCACCCAAAAGGACATTTTCACTATCATTCCAAAGAGCAGAAACATTGACAACAAATGTTATCAAAGTTAAAGTTGTGGTTGCATAACTCTAGTTCTGATGCTTTGTAGGTGAAAAATGACATTTCCAACATGTCCAATGGGTATATAAACTCTATGACCAGGTTTTTTTTCCTCCCATTAGGCCTAATTGACAAACCCACCACCCATTTCGGCCTCAAGAACACCCTTCCCAATACAAGAAAAATATATTTTTTTAGCCTATGTTCAAACATGCATAAAATTAAAATTGTAACTAATTTATGTGAACTATAAAATCTTTCATGTGCCTATTTAATCCCTTTAATTTCACCCCAAATAATTTGGATGGAATATTCGAGATCAATTTGTTAGACAAGTTATAGTGAGAAGTCTACAAATGCAAGTTTTTATCAGTGAACAAGCAACTTCTAGAGCTCCAATTGGCATTTCTACCTCTGGGATCTACACCTATGAATATATCACTTTGGTCACATAAAAATAGGAAAATTACATGTTATTATGATTTTACGACGTTTGAATCCACTTGAAAGTGCATTTTCACTCCCATTCTAGAGAGTGGAAACACTGACAATAAATATCATCAAAGTTGAAGTTGTGGTTGTAAATCTATAGTTCTAATGCTTCCTAGGTGAAAAATGGCACCACTAAACATCTTGGGGGAAAGATAACCTCTAAGACTAGGTTTTTGACCTCCTATCAGATTTGATCGACAAACTCACCACCCATTCTAGCCTCAATAACACCCTTCCCAATACAAGAAAAATGAAATTTTTAGCCTAAGTTTAAATACACATAAAATGAAAATTGTAAGTAATTTTTGTGAACAATCAGGTCCTTCACATACCTCTTTAATCCCTCTAATATCACCCAATAGAACTCAAGTTGAATCTTTGAGATAAATCTATTAGACAAGTTGCAGTGATGGGTCTAAAAATGCAAGTTTTTGTTAGTAAACAACTTATCAAGCTCCAACTAGCATTTCTACATATGGGACCTCCACCTAAAAATATAAATTTTATTCACATCTAGATAATAAAATTACATGTTATTATGATTCCATGACATTTGAATTCACTCATAAGTGCATTTTCACACCCATTCTGGAGAGCAAAAACACTGACAACAAATGTTATCAAAGTTGAAGTTTTGATTGCAAAACTCTAGTTCTGATGTTTTGTGGGTAAAAAATGGCACCACCAACACATATAAGGGGGTGGATAACGTCTAGGACTATGTTCTTATCCTCTCATTAGGCCTGATCAACAAACCCACCACCCATTCTAGCCTCAAGAACATGCTTCTCAATACAAGAAAAATGTAATTTTTTAGCTTATGTTCAAACACGCATGAAATGAAAATTGTAAGTCATTTCCATGAACCATCAGAGCCTTCACATACCTCCTTAAGCCCTATAATCACACCCCAGAGCAAACACACATATAAAATAATCTTCTTTTAGCTTCAATAATATATAATTCTGATTTCGACAATACTTTAGGTAATGATCTGGGCAACACTTCAGGCGATAATTCGGGTGACGTTCCTACCCCAATTGGTAGAACTTCTGAGAGCCATAACTTTTGCACCATAGCTCTATTTCACTCCCCATTTGAATTATTGGAAAGATAAGAATGAGGGGAATGCTATGAGATGTCACAATCTCTACTCAGTGGGTTTTAACTCCTAAAAATCAAATGAAAGTGCCCCAAATTTTAATTTTAGTAGTGCAGTCTAAAAATAGTAAGTTTCAAAGAATATTAATTTCTCAAATTCTATAATGTTGTAAATCATAAAAGTCAAAAAAAATCATCTCCCTCAATATTGGTGACCTTCCACATCCTCCTCCTACCTTCAAAGTATGTATAAAAATAAATGTATCCTAAAAAGGCAATCAGACATCTCTTCCCAGAGCTAGGCATATGTTGTATCTACAATTTTGAGCAATAAAACATCTCTTCTCAGATATAACATTATTATTTATGTGTTCTTGAAATATTATTTAACCAAGAATTTTGAGTTTTTAGATCAGTGGTATCAGAATAGTTTGTCTTAAGAGTGTATGATCCTGAGGATGAGGTCAGACTATAGGAAGCTTGGGTGGAAAATACAAGATCCAACAGACTATCCACCTATTTGCTCCAAATGACCTCAAATGGTGAACAAGACCAAGACATCCAATCCTTTCAAGGAAATAGTGAATGAAGCCCTCTAATAGCATCAAGTGTAGATGTAATAATAATTCACCCAAATTCTCCAACAAATTTTGATGGGAAATTTTGGCTCCTCATCTACAACCCCACATCTTTTTAGTGCCCCAACACCCTTTAAGGTTCAAGTGAATTTTGATATCCTTAAATTTGAAGGAAAAATCAATGTTGATGTAGTATAAAATTGGTTGGATCAATTATCATCATATTTTTCTATAAATAAATTCACCAATAAAGAAAAGATCACTTTTGCTCTTTTGAAAGTATCTTTGCCTGTCAAAAATTGGTGGGAAGTGTACAAGAAGAGATTTAGTATAGATGATATTGGCCTTGAGGAAAAACCTATTTGGGATGATTTCATAGAAGTTTGAAAGGAAAAATAGTACCCCAGTGGATCATATGATGATCTGTACATAGATTGGAAACAACTTCACCAAGGTAAGGAATAGTTTGTTCAAGATTACACTAACATTTTTCATTCTCTATCTGTGAGATTAGGCATCCAGGAAAGTGAGAAACATAAGGTTCTCAAATATCATGGTGGACTATAATGGTATATATGGGGGTAAATATAACTCTTCAATTTGGAGACCCTCGATGAGGCATACAAGTTCATGGTGAAGATTGAGCAAAAGCATGGAAGAATGAATACAAAGATTCAGCCTTTAAAATGGAAAAGTGACAAAGAAGGTTAAACACAAGGCCAAAATTGGAAGCAAAAGGAAGGGAAGAGTGTAAAATGGTTTGATTATCATAAATCTAGAACTCACTCCAAAAAATAATGTCAAGCCATCAAGTCCCTAGTTTTTGAGTCACAATCCTCAACATCTACTGCTCTACCTCATACACACCTTGCAATAAAAGAAGATGAAGAAGAGATTGTAGATATTGAGCCTGATGCCATGTTGCTTCATCACAGACCCACAAGGAGAGGGCAGATGACAAGGAAAGTTTGTTTCACTCTAAGTTATGGGTGAAAGGTAAGCCTCTACATTTCATTCTTGATAGTGGGAGTCAAAAGAATTTAATCTTTGCTAATGTTGTGAAAATTTTAAATCTATCCATGAAGCCTCATCTAAATCCATACAATATTGGATGGTTGAGTCTATGAAGAAACCTCTATGTCACCAACCAATGTCTTCTTTCATATGTAATAAAACCTTTTCAAGATGAGGTCTTGTGTGATGTGGTCAATCTGGATGTTTTTGATGTACTCCTTGGTCAGCCATTCATGTATGATCGACATGGCATCTATGAATCAAGAACTTAAAGGATCACCCTCACTCTTGAAACATAGTACTATAGAGTACCAGAGGTACCACCTTCTACATTTATCTCCCTGATCAGTTCCAATAAATTCATACTCATGGTGATCAAGCCTTAGAAATCTATCAGGGTTGATGTTGTATCCCTAACTACATAATCAACACAATAATAGAAGTGAATGGATACCAAGATGAGGAAGTTCATAGCTTTCCATCCATAGATTGATGGTTAGATAGAAATGGTGAACAATCAAGCCCTATAAATCTCCACAAAGCATAGTCCATTCCAATTATGCATTAGGTTCCAACCAATGACACCAAATAATGTATCCATTTCATATCATCCACCTCTTAAACACTTTAGTCATAGTAGAACCACCAAAAATTGGTAAGCTTGATCTACATAGTTCTATTCTAGTGGATGAGAATCAGATCAAGAGACAACTGCCACAGTTGATAAAGACTCTTGATGCAATGGGGACCATTGATTCTTAAGGAGGGAGGAATGATATGGACAACACTTTAGGTAATGATCTAGGTAACACTTTAGGTGACAATTTGGGTGATGATCCTACTCCAATTGGTGGTAGAACTTTTAGAAGCCATAAATTTTGCACCATATCTCCATTTGAATCCCCATTTGAACCATTGGAAAGATAAGAATGAGGGGAATTCTATGAGATGGCACGAGATTTTATTGATGGGTTTTGATGCTTGAAAACCAAATGAAAGTGCCCTAAATTTTAATTTTAGTAGTGCAGTCTAAAAATAGTAATTTCTCAAATTTTGTAATGTTATAAATTGTGGACATCAAACCACTTCATCTACCTCAAGATTGGTGACCTTACACATCCTCCTCCTACCTTCAAAGTATGTATAAAAATAGATGTAGCCCTAAAAGGCAATTAGACATCTCTTCCCAGAGATAGGCATATGTTGTATTTGCAATTTTGAGAAATAAAACATCTCTTCTCAGAGATAACATTATTATTTGTGTGTTCTTGAAATATTCTTCAACTAAGACTTTCGAGTTTTGGGATTAGTGGTTTTTCTTAAGAGTGTATGATCCTGAGGATGAGGTCAGACTATAGGAAGCTTGGGTGGAAAATACAAGATCCAACAGACTATCCACCTGTTCACTTGAAACAACCTCAAATGGTGGACAACACTAAGACATCTTATTCTTTCAAGGAAATGGTGAATGAATCCCTCCAATAGTATTAAGCGTAGATGTTACAACAATTTGCCCAAATTTTCCAACAAATTTTGATGGAAAATTCTAGCTCCTTATCTACAACCCCACATATTTTAAGTGCCCCAACACCCTTCAAGGTTTGGGTGAATTTTGATATCCCTACATTTAAAGGAAAAATCAATGTTGATGTAGTAAAAAATTGGTTAGATCAATTGTCATCATATTTTTTTGTAAACAAATTCACTGATAAATAGAAGATCACTTTTGCTCTTTTAAAAGTATCATTGCCTATCAAAAATTGGTGGGAAGTGTACAAGAAGAGATGCATTATGGATGATATTGGCCTTGAGGTAGAACCTACCTAGGACAATTTCATAGAAGCTATAAAGGAAGAATACTACCCCATTGGAGCATATGCTAATATGTACACAAAGTGGCAACAACTTCACCAATGTAAGGAATAGTTTGTTCAAGATTACATTGACATTTTTCATTATCTATCTATGAGATTGAGCATCTAGAAAAGTGAGAAACACAAGGTTCTCAAATATTTTGGTGGACTACAATGGTATATATGTGGGGAAATGGAACTCTTCAATTTGGAGACCCTTAGTGAGGCATACAAGTTCATGGTGAATATTGAGCAAAAGCATGGAACAATGAATACAAATATTCATCCTTCAAAATGGAAACGTGATAAAGAAGGTCAAACACGAGGCCAAAATTGGAAGAAAAAAGAAGGGAGACTGGTAAATGGTGTGATTACCAAAAATCTAAAACTCACTCTAAAGAATAATGTTGAGCCATCAAGTCCCTAATTTCTAAGCAAAAATCCTCAACATCTACTACTCTACCTCATACACACCCTACAGTCAAAGAGGATGAAGAAGAGATTGTGGATGTTGAGCCTGATGCCATCATTGCTTCATCATAGACCCATGAGGAGAGGGAAAATGACAAGGAAATTTTTTTTCACTCTAAGTTATGGGTGAAAGGTAAGCCTCTACATTTCAATCTTGATAGTGAGAGTCAAAATAATTTAATCTCTAGTAATGTTGTGAAAAGTATAAATCTATCCATGAAGCCTCACCCAAAGCCATATAGTATTAGATGATTGAGTCCAAAAAGAAACCTTCATGTCACCCACCAGTGTCTTCTTTCATATACAATAGAACCTTTCCAAGATGAGGTCTTGTGTGATGTGGTCAATATAGATGTTTGTGATGTACTCCTTGGTCAGCCATTCATTTATGATCGACATGGCATCTATGAATCAAGAAATAAAAGGATCACCCTCACTCTTGGAACATGCTGCTACAGGGTACTAGAGGTAACAGCTTTTACATCTATCTCCCTGATCAGTGCCAAAAAATTCATTTTCATGGTGGTCAAGCCATAGAAATCTAAAAGGGCTGATGTTGCAGCCCTGACTACACAATCAACACAATAATAGAAGCAAATGGATACCAAGCTAAGCAAGTTCATGGCCTTCCATCCATAGATTGATGGTCAGATATAAATGGTGAACAATCAAGCCCTACATAGCTCCATAAAGCATATTCCATTCTAAGTATGCATCAAGTTCCAACCCATGACACCAAATGATGTAGCCATTCTATATCATCCACCTCTATTAAACACTTCAGTCATAGTAGAACCACTGGACATTGGTAAGCTTGATTTACAAAGTTTTGTTCTAGTGGATGAGAATTAGATCAAGACATGACTGCCACACTTAATAAAGGCTCTTGATGTAATATGTACCATTTCTTATCAAGGAAGGAGGAATGATCTAGACAACACTTCAGGTAATGATCCAGGCAACACTTTAGGCAATGATCTAGGTAACACTTCAGGTGATAATTCGGGTGACAGTCCTACCCCAATTGGTGGCAAAACATCTAAGAGCCATAAATTTTGCACCATAGCTCTGTTTCACTCCCCGTTTAAACCGTTGGAAATATAAGAATGATGGGAACACTTTGAGATGATATGAGCTCTAATCAATGGGTTTTAACCCCCAAAAACCAAATGAAAGTGCCTCAAATTTTAATTTTAGTAGTACAGTCTAAAAATAGTAATTTTTTAAGTTCTATAATGTTATAAATCATGGAAGTTAAACCACTTCATCTTGAGGTGATCTTCCAAATCCTCCTCGTACCTTAAGAGTATGTATAAAAATAGATGTAGCCTGAAAAGGCAATCAGACATCTCTTTCTAGAGATAGGTATATGTTATATCTACAATTTTGAGCAATAAAACATCTCTTCTTAGAGCTAACATTATTATTTGTGTGTTCTTGAAGTATTCTTCAACCAAGACTTTTGATTTTTGGATCAAATTCTTTACAAACAATGTCAACCATGTGAAGGTGGAAGCTTATCTGGCGCCACTAACCTACCAAAAATTATTAGTAAGTAATTAAAAATGAAATTTATATATGTACTACCTAGAAAATAAAAAACATTTCATAAAATTGATTATATATACATTTGAAAAGTCAACATACCTCTATATTTTAGTCTAACAAACCACTAATATCTGCTCTAACCTTGATAGTAACAAAAAAAGCTTCATTTTTTGAATCCTAAACTTTCCATAGTTTCTTATTGAATGGCCTCCCGTGGTATTTTTGTAATTAAATATTTGTTGGAAGAATCAAATTTGAATAGTGCAGTATATTTTTATGCATTTTAAACTCTTCAAACAACCATTGATCTGAATTTTTTATAAGATATCATCAAAACCAAGTTCTAGTGACTACCACTAACCTAGTAGGATAGTTAATGTTTTCTCCACCTATAATTGGGGAAGTCAATTTCTTCTTTCTCTATACACACCAACATAAGTAGTATTCAGTGCCTTCTTCGTTATCCTCATCTATAATACTATAAAAGCATGCCCTATACATCATAATAATTCATTTTTAGCGACAATATGAAGATATACAAATAATGAGAATAAATAGTACATAATTTAAAATATTCTACCTAGCTACACTAGATCAGATACATGGTCAAATTCATATGATGATGTCATATCTATAAGTTGTAATATTGTTGGAACCTGATATGTGTTGATTGGAACTATAGGTTTAGAACTCCAATCATCCACCCACTTTTATGACTCACACTCATTCTAAACAAAGTCCACACATGCAGAATAGAAACATGCCAAGTGTCTCGTATGAATAGTCCAAGAACTTGCATTTAAGCTATGAAATGAGAGGAGGTCACTGGAACCCATTAGAATCATATAATCCTCATACTTTGCCAAGTTTTCTTCCTCCATTAACCAAAAATGTCTACAAATAGTAAAATTTGGTTGAGTGTCATGACACATGTTCTCATTACACCATTCAACCATAGTTTTTGTATCTATTAAATTAATGTCCTCTTCCAATTTTAACTCCTCCCTTGCAATATCTCTTTTTACAGATTCTCTAGCACCTTCATGCTCCCCTCTTCCATGGCTAGCCTCGATGAAACTCTAAATGTGTTCTACACCTATGGTAATGTACATTCTATTCAACTAATAAAACATCCATGCATTTTTTAATTATGATTTGTAATTGTCTGACCAAATGTAATGTTGATTGAAAGTAATGTTTCTCTGACTCAACTATTTATAGAACTTATTAAAACAACCTTGCACATACTTTGAATAATGTGATCTATCATCATTGATATAGAGATGGTACTCCCTTAATATTTTTTGTTGTTTCTCTATACTATCAAGTGCATGCATGAATATGGCAACTTTTGATGAGTTGTAATACTATGATTGAACTTCCATTTGGGGTTTAAATGTGTAATTATCTACAAAATCAACTACTAAAACAATGAAACCAAGTGGTAATGTATCATTTCATATCTTAAAATGTCCATCCGACCATTTATCCCTGTGTGTATACTTACATAGTCATAAAGAATCTTCTCCCTAAATTTGACCAAAAATTCTAAAACATGTATCTTTTTTATAACAAGCTCACACCATTTAGAATCTTTGCCATATTTTATTTGATAAGTCACTAATTTATATTTGCTTAAACCAACTAATTGTTATGTAATTGCTCTTGTAATCTCCTCATGGATATATTTTTTTAAGTTTGGCAATCCATCACAAATTCTACAATTTCCATTTAAACATGATTTGTTGTAAAATAATTTCCCATACAATCTTTTGCATAATATAGTTGGAATAAATTCTTTGGCTGATTTTGGTAGCAATTCAATGCCACACTCCTACAAAATATTAATATTCAAATTACAAAAAATATAATGAAAAACATCATAGTGCATTAAAATTCAATATGTTGTCTACAACAACAAGTGGTGTGTGTATCTCAATCCCCTCGCGGGCTACTCTCGCGGCTACGAGAGGACATGCGGTAAAGTCATTTGAAGCAGTAGTTGAGGAAAAGACAATGAACAAACCCTAGCCTCACTACCACTGATGCACAGAGAAACTATTTTAGGAGCGACAAATGTGTGATATGAGCATCGCATGGAGCAATAGCTGAAGCGCGATGAGGCATGTGTGGCTGCCATTTATGCATGCCTAGAGCGTGCAGTCCAGGGGCTCACTAACGAGCTTTTTGAAGAGGGTAGATCAGAGTCATTTATAGACATTATTCATCGAGATCTATGAAGTTTCCTAAATGGTATATCAGGATTGTATGCATTCAACAGTGTGAGATGAGCCCTTGAAACATATGTTCTGCCATTGCTATATTTTGAGATGCCAATTAAGGATGCCAGGGCTATGGGCAATGCAATTTTAGGGTTTGAGGGCATGGTGAAGCATGGCCTTTTTCTCGACATGGCTACGGTCATCATTATTGCTAGATCTGATGGTGTCTCTGTCAAATCAAAGTGACAGAGAAACCAAAGGTATTTTGTGGAATTTTGATGTCACGATAAATGCTTGTGTGTCATTATTGTTTATTACAATGGCAACCTGCATTATTGGCTAGGGAAAAATGCTAAAGATATATATTTTTTAGCATTCTTTACCCTATGCTGTAAGTTCTTTGAGGTTTCAGGTCCTTGTAAAACCTGGGTACTTTTATTAGACTATGTTTGTGGTTTCAGGTCCCTGAAAACCTGATTTTGATGTTGCTCGTCAGTAGGTTTCAAGATAGCTTTTCCTGGTGGTTGTTAATGATTTATCTTTCTTGATTTTGTTAAAGGGTTTTGGGGTCCCTTCAAAACTTGATTTTACCATAATCTAAAACAAGTGGTGTGTGTGTAATTTATTTTAACATAAAAAGGTTTTGCCATCTCAAAATATCTTTGACAAATAGAAATTTATAGATGTTTTTCCAAAAATTTAGAGTATAATTATGTTTGAGTCATATCTAATAAATGTTTTAGATGTAATGCATTGGGAAAAACTCTTGTATTATCTTTCCAAAATTGAGCAAGTAACTCTTTAAGGGTATTGGCTATAGCCTTGTCATTTCATGGAAGTCTACTAGAGAATGCCTAGAGCTCATTGGTATTAGGTTCATTAAGTCTTTCACATATTCTAATTAATTTCATTAATATTTTTTTATTTATATCAAGTGTTTGGCTTGTTTTTGAAATCAATCATTTTTCCCCTGTTTCATCACTTACTACACAAGTTGTCATTATACATCATGCATCATTACAATCTTTGTTACATGATCTCAGGCCTATAATATGATATGCATCACGTATATTTTTAATAATTTCATCATCCATGTTAGATGTTCATAGTCCTAATGTGTAAATTATAGGTCTCATCTTAATAAATTTTATCAGTGAAACAAATAATTGACATTTTTGACTATCATACTCCAAATTATAAAAGAAAGCATCCCAAATTTGTTGAGCCAGTCTTATTGAATAGAGATCAAAAAAAATTCTATGCATTGATTTTAATATATTTTCATCGACTTCAATTAAGTACTTATCTTTTCTATGCACAATTATTGGAGGTGTTGGTAATGGTAGAATTTGTTGAGAGGGTGTTTCAAAATCATTATTAGTTTCATTGTTTATAGGTGGGATGACATTAAATTATTCATTGTTAATTTATTCATTATATGTTTCCATGAATTTTTTTTATGGTTTCTTTCATAAATATTTCTTTCCATAAAATATTATTCATTTATGGGGGTGAAGCATCATACATAGACTCATCATCAACAAAATCAAAAACTTAGAACTTTAAATGTGAACTTCCAACATTAACTAATTCATTATTTTCAATTTCATTATTATTCATTTCATTATGGTCAATTTCATTATTATTCATTTCATTATAGTCAATTTAAACATTATTCAATTGATTATATTTAATTTAATTATTTTTTAATTCATTGTCATCGATTGGCTCATTACCTATGGTATTTGGTTCATCAAGATTAGCGTTTGTACCTTATTTACCACAAACTTTTTGCATTAGTAGCTTGTGTTTCTCTTTGAAATATTCTAATTCCTATAGTGTTTTGTTCTTCAACAACTTCCTCTTCCTTTTTAAATGTGATCCAGAACCCATCAGAAGGGATAATTGATAACTTTTCAAAGGTGGGGTCAAGTACATAGGTATGCAAATCTCATAGAAGTATACATAGAGAATGTTTGTATGGATAGAATTTTTGATTTGGACTAAAAATAGTCATTGATAAGTGAGATTATCACTAAAATAATAATAATATGATTACATTATATAAAATGATCATGTTATTATATAACGCAATCATGTTATGTTTTCTACAAGGTCCTAGCACATCTAACCCATCAAGAAGTTGATATTGACAATAACACGATCACGTTATTGAATAACACAATCATGTTATTATTGATCTAAAATATGGGTTTTGTAATTGGAAATGAGGATTAAGTGTTGCCTATGTTAATAATTATGTGATCTCATTATTAAATAATATGATCACATTATGCTTAATGTAGATAAGGGATTATGGATTGGGGATTAAGGAAAATTAGTGTATAGGGTTTACGGATTAGGGATTACAATTTATGTTTTAGGAATTATGGATTACAATTAAGGTCCAAAGTGAAGGTGCATGGCTACTAGGACCTTTCCCCTACAATGGATTAGCTTTATGGATACTTGTGTCACTCCTTGCATTAAAGCCCATGGTTTTTAATTGACATTGCAATAGAAGGGAAATGGCTCCCCATAACTAAAATGATATATGCATTTAATAAAATAATAGGTAGCACACTTTTATGACATATGTGGCATAAAAATGTTTTCGATTATGTTTCCCAAAGTGCATTAAATGTCATATCACTTACAGTTTTAATTTTTTAAGTGGTCAACCAATATGTTTCCCAAAGTACATTAAATGCCATGGTATTACTTCTTAATTCATTGTTTTCTTCTCCTAATACTTGGAGAAAGAAGCTCTTATCACATTGAAGCCCCAAAAAATAATAATAAGTTGTTAATAATAAAATGTGTTTTTGGGTTGACATTATACCCTGGATGTCATCGTGTAGATTGAGTGAATTAGTTAAATGGGGCAATCAGTCATGTGATTTAGGCCAAACTGAGCCCTATGAACTTAATTATTATTCTTGAAATGATGTTAATTAGGGATGAAATGATTGGCTCAAGGTTTGAAGAGTTTAAATTTATGGTTTAGAGTTTAGGGATTAATAACTTTAAGGATTAGGACTTAGGGTATAGCTTTTAGGGTATATTTATATAATTGTGAAGGTAATTAGGGAAACTTTGGGAACCTTGAACCTATATCTATGATTATATAATGTGAATTTGGGATCAATTATCCCCCACATCATCATAGATTATGCCTATGAAGTCAATTATGGTAATGAGTAATGCAATTTTAACCAAGTTCATCCCTGTGAACCTAATTCTTACTATATATATATATATATATATATATATATATAATGTTTGTTGGGGCTAAATTTATTGGTTTAGGATTTGAGGTATATAATTTAAAGGGTTTGGGGTGTAGGGTTTATGGCTTAGGGTTTTTAATGTAAATGGTACAAGGTTTATGGTTAAAGTTAAATGGTACATGGTAACTTAGGGTTGAAGATATCATATATAGGGTCCAATCACTAAGGTAATTAAAGAACATTTGAGCTAATTATGACACCTATTTATGACTTGATTACCTTCATGTTTACATAAATCTAATAAAAGTAGGGTTAATTATGTCATGTATACGTTGTATACATGTTATATAATTGATTGAGCCATAAATTTGGTTTAGGGGCTCAACTTTGCCTAGATCTTATAGGAAATTATAAAAATTGACTAATTAGATCAATTCATGATATAAGATCGATCTTCTGATTTTGCCCCAAATCTTATGTTGTTATTGAATACCCTCAAATTGGCCTCAAATGCCTCCTCTATTAAAATAATCAACTATTGCTCCTCATATTTGGTTAATTAGGTTGAAGGGGATTGAAATAGCCCTAATTTATTAAATAGCTACAATGTTATATCGGTACTCTAAAGGCTTTAGCCATAGGTTTAAAAAGTGCATAAATTATGACATCTCATGATAAAATTAGTTATATCATAAGGCATGTATGTTTGTGGCATGTAGTGGGCATTAGGGCATAGGGAGGTTACAATTTAAATCTTTTAGGGATCATAAGGGATTAAGGCATAGAGTTTAGGTTTAAGGACCTGTATATTAATGTATAATCACTAGATATGCCATGTGTTCGAACTGGATTCTTACTATAAAGGATGTTAATTGGGACTAAATTGAAGTTGGTAAATACCTAGAAAGTAAATGGTTTAAAATTTAGGGTATAGTGTTTAGGGTTATGGTTTACAACTTCTAATTTTTAATGTATATACATGGTTTAGGGTATATAGGGTCAAATGCAAAGATAATTGAGGATATTTTAAATCACTTAAACCCATTTGCAACTATATAATTTGTTTTTGGGTTGTCATTATACCATGGATGTCATGTTTCATGTGCAAATTGAGTGAATTAGTCAAATGGGTCAATCAATCATGTGATTTAGGCCAAACTAGGCCCTGTGAACTTAATTCTTAGTATTAATTGATGTTAATTTGGGCTAAAATGATTGGTTCAAGATTTAAAGAGTTTATATTTATAGTAAATTGAGTTTAGGGATCAAGAAATTTAGGGATTAGCACTTAGGGTATAGGTTTTAGGATATATAAGGTACAATCATGATGGTGACTGGGGAAATTTGAGCTCCTTGAATGTAGATCTATGAGTAAATAATGTGAAATTGGGATCAATTATCCCCCACATCATCACAAATTGAGCCTACAAAGTCAATTATTGTAATGATTGATGAAATTTTAACCAAGTCATCCTTGTAAACCTATTTATTACTATATATAAAAGATGTTAATTGGGGCTAAATTGGTCCTAAGGGCCTATTGAGCCTCAATGTAAGGAATTTTATCCATATCATATAAATTGGAGATCCAAGTGCTCACCATATTAAAAAAATAAATATTTTTTCAATTTGATATGTAATTCAGTCGAAAAGAGCCATGTGCAAGGAATTACATTCATATATAATGGAAATTGGGGCTTACTTATCCCTGATTGCATACCATATTGAACCAATAGAGTATTTGATTTCAGATGATACATAATTTGGGACAATCAAGGCTTTACCAAGGAATTGTGTCAACATAATTTTAATTAGGGCCCTAATTGCACACCTTATTCAAATAATTGAGTGGTATCATTAGTCTAATATGAAATCATGACCAATTTAATCCTTTGTAAGGAATTATAGATCCATATTTAATAATAATCAATATTTTAATTATGCACCAAATTCAACTGAAAGAATATTTGGTTCAATATGATCTATGAAATTTAGTCCAAACAACCTTTGTGTAAGAAATTTCATCCTTCTACTGTCAACAAAGGGCTCTGTTAGTCTCAAATACATAACATATTGAATCAACCAAGTATTTAGTTCAATTAAATATGCAATTATGGCCAACCAAGGCTCATGCAAGTAACTGAATACATCTAATGTTAATTAAAACTTCATTGGCCTTGATTGTAAACTATATCCAGCTAATCATGCTTTTATTTTTATCTTATATATATAATCGGGGCCAACTAAGCCCCATGAAGGTAATTTTTCCCATATAATGTTCTAGTTAGGTTCCATTAGCCCCGATTGCACACCATATTGAACCAATTGAGTATTTAGATTCAATATGATATGCAATTAGGGTCACTCAATCCCCAAGCAAGAAATTACATCCATCTAATGTCATTTGGGAATTTAATTACACCATGTTAAATTAATTGATATTTTTTTCAATACTATACACAATTGAGGACAACTAAGTCCTATGTAATTAATTTCTTCCACCTAGAATATCAATCAAGGCATTTTTCACCCCATGCAATGAATTGTGTCCATCATATTTGTCCATTGTGAATATTTTTCCCTAATTGCACATCATATTTAACTAATTGAGTATTTCTTTAGTATAATTTTTATAATTAAGAGTAATTGGTCCATGTACAAGGAATTCCTTCAATATAATGTCAATTAGGGATTTGATATCACATGTCATACTTAATACTACTAGGCATAAAGCTCCTATTCATGTTTTAGGATGTTTAGACTATATAATGAGATCATGTTAGTAACGTGATAACCTTATTATATATCATGATTTCATTAAGAAAATAATTAATAATGTGATCATGTTATTAACATAATCATGATATTTGAATTTGAATTTAATTCCCATGCCTTTTGTCTTTGGAATGGCTTGGATTATCAATGTATGGCCAAGTATTAAAAGGTATGAAAATAAACAACAAATTTCAACTTTGATTGCCAAATACACTAAGAATTTCAAAGAAAAAATTCAAAAAAATGATGGCATCATGATGAGCATGCTCTCTTATTTCCAAAAATATGATTTTTATATTTTTTGGACTAATTTAAGGTTTCAAACTATATTTATTTCTAACTATGCCTTTTTTAGGCCACTACATGCCTATACATGTTCATGTAATTTGTGTTTTGTTGATCCAAGTGAAAAAAATATATATGGTGATGTAGTACGCTTAATTCTACACACATTCAAAAAAAATTATTTTCATTTTTTTTTTAAGTAGTTAGCCCTGACTCACGGATGACTATCCATTTCTTTGTCAGTTTTTAGGATCTATTTACTTGTAAAATTCATTAAAAAAAAATATTCATTTAAAAAATACAAAAAACTATAGGTGGCACGTTAGAATATTCTATCTAAATTTTCCCCAAAGGGTTTCAAATAGTATTAAACTCTACTCAAAAAATGGCACGCATCATGTCTATCTATCTATTATGTTTTCTAAAAAAACTGGAGTTCCTCTCCAAATTTTATATGTTTGACCTAGATATACTTAATCATTTTTTTAAAAAAATAGTGTTTTGGAAACTAGACTTGAAATTCTACATTTCATATTTTTACACCATCTTCAAATTTGGAGTGTAGATATCTAAAATTATCTATAGAAGTTAAAATTTCTGCAATTTCAAAAAAATCATGTCCATGGGTAGGCCACTGTTTGTCCCCCAAATTTATGCACTTAACCCAAGAGAAAGTCTCATGATATTTGTCAAAAAAAAAAAAAAGTTATCATGTTTAGATGGTGTGAGTTCTCTAGAAACTTTTATAGGTTGAGGGCATGAGGGGGTTCCATATTTGATTATTGTAGTTTCCTCGATAAGCATAGTATTTCCGTATTGAAAATTATATGGCACTTAGGAAGAGAGGAAATGGGATTGGTTTTAGGATCAATACTAACAATTAATTTGTTAAAATTAGGGGCCTTTCACTTGAAATTCCTAAGTTTGTGATGTTTCTAAGTAAGTTGAGGTTCTAAATCATGGATCAATTTAAGGATAGCTTCATCTCTAGGTAACATAAGTAGAGGTCCATAATATTCCACATATACTTCAATATCAATAATTTTATTACCATTGTGGTTGTATTAAAAATGTATTTGGAATATATTTATGGCCTTAGTGTCGAGGGTGATCTCAGGTGTAGGTGAAACGGTAGAGGAAGGTTGATTAGATTTAATTAGTGTATCTTTAGCATTATTGATGGAAAGAGGATCAGGTAGAATAACTAGTGTGATAGGAGGTATAAAAGGTTCTATATGATCTGAAGATATGATGGGTATGATTTTTTCAACCACCCAAGGAGAATTGATAAGTGGATAATCAACTGGATGTACATGACCTTAAGTTTCTCTAACTTGAAATATGTGGAAATCATATGAACATCATAGTTAAAATCATGTAGTTAGGTTAAAGTTTTCTAATAATGTTGAACATCAAAGTCTCATGATTGATCATGGGTCATGATGTATTTATCATCATAAGTTGGATAAATAATACATTCTTGTGACTCTAAAGGAACTTCAGAAGGTGAGATGCCTAAATCTCTAAATTTACGTGGTGACATAATTAAAGGATCTTAAAATAATTTAGCCACTTCATAATCATTACACATGAAATCATCTTCTATATAATATGTTTCATGGGTATTACATGGATGAGGTAAATTGGTGATCTCATTAATAAAGAAGATGGTGCAATCACAAGGTAATAATGAGGGAGGTAGCCACTCTAAGATGTAAAGAGGTAGCTTGGTAGTATCACATGTATTTTGTAAATCATTAGGCTCATCATCGTTAGAATCCGCAAGAGTGACATATAACTAGGGATTCATATTGAAAAATTTGGGTAAAGGGTAAATATTAATCTTGAGAATAGTGAGAATCCAATATTGAGATTTACAATTAGAAAGCATAATACTCCATGGGTTAGGATCAACCTCATGTTTATACAATTTGCCATTATGAATTAACTTGATACATTGGCTTCTATAAGAGGTGATATCCCTAATGTGATGATTCCATGGTCATCCTAGAAGTATATTATAAGATAATGGTAAATCAAGTACCATAATCTTAGTATGTATAGTTTTGGGTCTAATAGAGAGGGAGTTAAATATAACCAAGTGGATTTTGATTGGTCTTGTCAAATCCATGACATGTCAAGCGAGTTTACTTGAGATGATCTTTGTTATATTTAAGTTTTTGAATGAGACAAATATATTCACATTAATTTCCTACCCTTGTCTACTAATAATTTACAAATGAGGTTGGTATTGATGGCTATTTTAATAAAGAGGGTGGATCATTATCTCAAAATAGGATTTCATCATTGATCATGTCTTCTTCGAGGAACTCTATGGAATGTTTCAAATAAGGACAAATGTAATCAATGGTATGAAATTATATTGGTTGAGGCTCATGATAATATAGTTCCTCTTCTGAGGGAGATGGTTCTTAGATTTCTTTGAGTTGTTGCATTAGGAACTTATGATGATAAGGAGAGGTATGAACTAAATCCATGAGAGGAATATTTCAAGGCACAAAGTTGAGTTTGTCTAATAAGTTCCAATGAGTTTTAGAAGAAGAAGAACCAACATGAGGCTTGGAAGGTAAAATAGGTTTAGGATTAAGAGAAGTGGTTGGAGGTTTAGAGGGGGGAGGTGGTTCCTCAATATTTTTTGAAGATAAGTGAGCATTAGTAGTATATTTAAGAAGTTGTTCTTCTAAAGATAGTTTCTTTGGTCTGGTGATGGGATCTTTATGGGTTGGTTTGCATTGATAATTAACCTTATCAGCATTTACATATTGAAAATTGGTGTAATAATGATCATACTTGATGTCAATCACACAAATAACCTTGTTTTCTTGTTAAGGGTTAGATGTAGAGAAAGATTTTAGATTGTTATAAAAAGAAGTTTTGGAAGCTTGTTTATTTTGAGAAGCATTAATGTAATCTTGATGATGGAATTTGATCATGGCATCATGACTTAATGAATCACCAAGCATAAAATAAATATCAATTTTTTTAAGCCCTCAACATGTTTTTTGGGAATGACCTATATCAGCATGGAACCAACAAAATTGATTAGGATCATACCATTTAGGGGGATTATTATGGTATGTGAATGGTTTAAAGGGAAATAAAATATATATATTTGTTTCATGGTTAACGGCATATGAGAAAGTTAGGGATTTTTTTCTCTAGCTACTCCTAGTTTGGGTTGAGGAGGACTTCTCATTATCATATTAGTTGAATGTCTAAAATATCCCTTAATGATTTTAGTATTAGGTTTAAACTCTTTCACTAAGAATCTTGGAACTTAGCTTGTTCAAGAGCCTCATTTAACATTTAGGAAGTGAAAATTCAAAACTTGTATTAGATTTAAGTTGTTAATGCTATTATAAAGGGTTTAAAAAATTTGTCATCAATCATGTTGTGATTGGCTTTATGAGCTAAAGATTTCCATCATTTGATAAATTCATGAATTGATTCAGTAGGGGATTGCTCAAAATTGATGAAATGACTAAGGAAATTTTTGAGAAGATCATTGTATTGGAATTATTTAACTAGAGGATTGACTAAATTCTCTAGTTGTCATATATAATGTTGGTGAATTTGGTTATACCATTCTAATACATCACTAATGAAATTTTTAATTAAAATTTTGGTTGTGGTGAAACTATTAGTTTGGATCCACTTTTTATAAAGATTATTGAATGCCTTAAGAAAATATGTAGGGTCTTTAGTCCCATCATATTTAATAATTGGAGATATATTACCAATATCAATAGAAACAATGAAGGGATAAAGGCTCATTTTGGATGTGTTAAAGCATCTTATTGTGCATGATAGGTTGGGAAATGATATTACCCAAAGCATCTCTAAGAGGTGGAGGAATAAAGTTTTGATTATTTTGAGGGAGAATAATGGGAGGTTGATTAGCCACGTTGATCAAATGATGTTGTAGTTGTATCATTTGGGAGGTGTTATATGTTTGCATAATATTCTATTTTTGTACTATGTGGGAAAAAAACTAATTTGTTTCAATTGGTGGGTTAGTGTTTGTAGGAGGATTCCCCGAATTGGTATTAGGGGGAGGGTTTTTATGTGGTAGATTCCCTATGGGGTTATTGGATAGGCTTGTATCAATTTCCCCCACATTATGGTGAGATATTTGAAGATGGGAATTGTCTTGATAAGTATGAAAAAGATCTAAACCACCAATCTCATCTACTAGAGTGAGTTGAACCATGTTACAATCATAATATGAGGGAGGAGAAGAGGTGATTCAAGAGTGAGGATCCTCTTACTAAGTAAAGGTAGGAAGAGAAGATCATCACATATAGAATCTGAATGGATTCAGGTTAACCAAAAAAAATCACTGATAGGGGATTTCATGATGCTTGAAGAAAGAATCTAAGATCAAGGAATAAGAATGAAAAATAAAGATAGATTCAGCCAAACATAGAACAGTGTCAGCCAATAGGTACAAAGTTGATTATATTGACATAGTATGTGAAGAAAATTCACATAACATGAATATAAAAGGACACAGTCAAGCTGGTTAACTATGTGTCACAAAGGATAAAATTGAAATAGGTTAAAGAGATACATAATCGTATGAGTCGATAGTGTACTACTAATGAGGAAACTAAATAAATGATAAATATACATAGTTATATGGGTTGACTATGTAATTTAAAAGGGGGAACTAATCAGGTTGATAAAATACATAGTTATGGGGAGTGACTATGTATTAAAGGTAAATAAGATTGATAGTCAGAAAGAGGTTGTATCGATAGGGATGATAGTGTTCTAGAAATAGAAAAGGATTTACAAGATAAATATCTAGGTAAATGTAATTAAGTACACAATAAATTAGATTAATGTGATTGATCTAATTGGAACACATAGCACAAACCTTGCACCAACACTAGCCAATACAAGCTTTGCAATATAAAATACAATGATCAAAGAGCATGTAACAACTTGAAAGTAAATGCTAACTAATTGGTCATTCCTAAGTGTTATTAAGTTATAATAAATTTTGAATATAATGTGATTGGAATTTGGTTGTGATAAAGAACTATAAATCAATCTAAGGATGGTTTTAGGAAGTTTAGACTGAAATAAATCTGTATTGGTAATGGTATTGGCTTGATATTGGGGCATATCCCTCACTTCACAATCTTGCAATGATAAGGGTATCAAGTGCTTTACCAATAGATACCATCAACTACATGTTTATACTTGGCAAAAAAACTAAGTCAACTTCCCTCTTGGTGATGAAATCCAAGTAGATAGACCTTAGGAAAATAAATGTTTAATGTTTTTTATGTGTAAAGTGGTATGAAAATGTGTGCAAAAGAGAAAAAAAGAGTAGTATGACTAAATTGGTAATTTGAAAAACCACCTAATTAATCTATATTTGTTACTCTAAACATGCAAGAAACTAAAAGGAAAGGTGATTAATTACTATAAAAAAGAGGTTAATTCTTTGTTAGTGAAGAGTACAGAATCAGTTTAGGCAATATTGTATGCAAATAATGCATAATATAATCAACTGAGTCACTACTATTCTATGAAAACAAATTATTAAAGAACATAGTTAAATAGTTTAATTTTCTTCTAGATAGAAAATAGGCTACATAAATGTGTTGAGCTAGTCAACTCAGTTAGCTATAGGGATACAATTTTACAAACTACAAACTTGTGAAAAATAGTACTGAAAGAGAAAAACTAAAATGACAAAGAAGGTAAAAAAGGATCTCAATGGGTTTGAAGATGTTTACATTGAAAAATATTATGGTATAATGATTTTAAGAAGATTCAAAAAATATGATAATAGAGTCGACTGGATCGACAGAGTTTTCAAAACTTATGTCTTAGAAAAAGAAGTTGCAAATAAAGTTGACCAACTCGACTATGTTTACAGACCTATATACTGAAAGAAGAGAATTATGAATAGAGTTGACTAGTTTGACTATGTAAGCAAAACTATAATTGAAGAATAATATTATGTTGAGATAATTGATATAGTCACCTTTATTTAGAGAAGACATGCACAAGCAAAATAGAGTCATTTTGGAGCGATTGTGTGTTAAACTTATGTAGAGATTGTTAGAACTATACCAATAAGTTTGATACATTATTTCAAAAATAAAAATATATAATATGATGAAAAAATAAAAGTGTGAAAGAAAAATTAAAAGATTTTAATTCACATAGAGTTCACTAGAATGTATACAAAGGGAAATGTAACTGGTCTATTAATCAATTATAGGTCAAAGAAGATAAATCCTACTTATACTTTCAATTATTGATACATTATATATTCAGATTCATGACCAAGATGGATCTGCTAGGCCTAACCAAAATATATATTACCATAATAACATCACTAGAGAGGGTTCCAAAGCCTCTAGTCAAGTAATACCATGTACTAACCCTAGCTAGGTCCTATTTTTTCATATTCACTAAGTAAATAAGAAGTAAATCAAAATTTAATTTAGTGCTCACCAAAGATTGTGGCACAAAGTGGGGGTAACAAACATAAAAATTAAACATGCATAGGATAATCCTAATTAAGTTATTTATAAGTAAAACAGAATGCATGGAGAGAGAAATATAATCAAAATCCATTACTTATTCTACTTCTATCTACTAAAATAGAGGAGTAAAGTTAGAGATACTTACCTTGAAGATAAGCCCATTAAAACTCAATATTTCCCTTGGCCAAAGGTGCTTCACAAGAGGTTGTTGTGGTTTGTAAGGATCACTAAGAAAGGCATAAGACTCTAAGGCTTTTCCGCAAGATAAGATTCTTCTCCAAGTATAAACCCTAAGTAATAACTCCTCAAGTGGAATGGTGGAAGAACAGATTGTAAAGAAGCACAAATGAATAATTGACTCTTTTATCTCTCTCAAAAATGGTAAAATGAATGTGTATATATAGTTTAATCTAACCCTAACCTGTTTGAAATTTTAGCTAACAGGGTCTACCCAATCGAATCTTTATTGTTAATTGCTAAAAACAAATTAGGTCTTGGTCTAAGTTGGCCATAGCTAACCTAGACCCATAAAATGATTTTAACAATTAGGATACAGAGTCAGCCTAGGTCAGCAGTGTAATGTAAACTATAAAAAAGGTTTTTAGTCATAGGTAGGTGTTAAGGAAAGCAATGAAATGCTTGGACTAATGTGCAAGAGAGGAGCCAAGGCTTAGGTAATTACATGGGAGAAGGTTGTGTAGATAGCAAGTGGTAGTATAGGGGACAAAAATCTTGTGAAGCATTAATGGTCTGCCCACCCCTTTCTTAGTTCACCTTTTAAGGCATGCATTTAGAGAGATTGAGAGTCAACAGGTTCTTGTAAGAGAGAAAACATTCATAATTGATAAAGTTTAAAAATATTGTGTATAAATAAATTTCATTAATAAATGATCATTTTAAGTTATTTCAAGTTCACTTGAGCCCACTAACCCCTATTTTTCAAGGTAGAATGTCCTAATTAGAGGACATAAAGTTTTTTGATACACATTAATATCCAGAACCTATGTGTGTAATACGAACAAACAATATGTAAGGTAACAGTGAACCCTAACATACATAGATAGAATTGTGCACCAAATTTTAGCTCTATGCAATATTACTAAAATTAGAAATATATCCTAAAAATTGATAACACTAATAGGAATGGATAGAGGGGATAAATCAAATAAAATATCACTTTTTTACCATCCTTTTTACCTTCTCATGCCTCCATTCCAGGACTTGCACTTGTATGATTGGATATCAAGAGCTTGGATTGTAGGATTGCTTGTAGGATCTTGACAATGGCTTCCAATTGATGTGTGATAAGGCTAATGGATTTGAGTGGATGTTGGAATGTTATTATGGATGTTATAGAAGAGCTTGATGGCTTGATGGATGATTTCTCATTAGTTGGAGGGTGGAGGGAAGGCTTAGTTTTATTTGCAAGGGGGGTAAGAATCAATGGTCTAAATTCAAATTTGGGCAATTGAAATCTAGGGCTAAAAATTTTTCATGAAATTTTTAATTCCATGGAAATATCTAGATTTAGAAAATTCTAGATAAGGGGGATAGTTTTGGGAAGATTTCTAGAATCCTCCAATTCTATAAAATATACCCATAGGGTTTAGGGTTTTATGAAAGGCTAGTGTAGGGTGGTGGGTGGGTAAAAAGATTATTTTTTAATTTTAAACTGGCTATTGGATTTAAGAAATAGGTTAGTAG
This sequence comes from Torreya grandis, assembly GCA_037957365.1. NCBI lineage: Eukaryota > Viridiplantae > Streptophyta > Pinopsida > Cupressales > Taxaceae > Torreya > Torreya grandis. Next base: position 523,622 of record JARHVA010004422.1, read on the forward strand.
GTAATAGGGTCTATTATGGGTTTAATAAGAGGATTAATTGATTTTAGGATGGGATAAAGGTTTATGGGATATAGGAATGGGATGGGGATAATAGGATATTAATTATTTTAGCTAGGAAATATGGGATTTAGACTAAATTAGTGAAAATTAATATAATTAGCAGGGTGAGCATAATTTAATGCATATAGGAATTTATATAAAATTAAATGTATTTTTTATAATATATAAGTATCAATTTCTTGATATAAACATCAATACTAGTGTCCTTGTTTCAATGGTAGTGTCTAGACTGATAGAGAGCTGATTTTTTAAATTTGATAAATCATAACTGAGCATCATCTTATTTTTTTATGTACTTGTACATCTCAAATCTTCTTTCACATAATTTAATAATCTAATTATTATTCCTTATTTGTGATTAAGAAATCAAATTATTATTTTTGCATTGTACTTTCTATATTTAGCATATTTCCAAAATTCATCATTGTATTAGAACATATTATTAATCTAAATGATTTAATTGGTTTGATTATAGAATAATTTTATCCTTAATTTATTAGGATATTTTCCTTACCCTTAATCATAAAAAGGGTTAAAATTTTTGTGAACTCGGTGTTTGATTCTTCCTACGCAACCTTAGCTTGCTCTAGGGTTTTTCGTTTTTTTAGATTCTAGATTGTTATGATCATTTTTTAGTTATTAATTATTTCATTACAATAGGCATATATTTTTTATTTATAATAAATGGAAAATGTTAATAAAAAATATTATTTTAAAATTGAATATAAGTATTCATTTATTAGCTTAATACAAATCAAGAATTAATTGATGCATTCTTGTATGTCATACGAGATTAAATTAGTAAACATGTTAAGGCTAATGAATCCACATCTAGTAATGATGAATATTTAAATGGTACTAATACAAATTCAATCCCAATACCCCTCCCCTAAAGTACACCATTGATTCCTACATCTAGTGGTGGCATGAGATATGTCTTCAATCCATTGTTCTCCAAAGATTAAATAAATGTTTTTACATCCTCCATGGAAACAATCATTATTTAAACTCAATTACTAGTTTCAATGCCTACATCAACATAAGTGGTGTTTTCATCCCCTTTGATAACTTATCAAATATCAAATCTCAATCCCAATGGGTATACTATGTAAACCCTTCTTCAAGTTATTCAATATTTAGAAGCTAAGGTTACAAATATTGAGCAAAATGATTCAAAACCAACTCATGATATTAATTCAAAAGATGTAATTCATAATCCTCTTTCACCTAAGTTATATTTTCACCCTTTGCCAACTAGTTTTGTAGCACCCAATTTCACACTTTTTGAATGGTAGGGTGATTCTAAACAACTTCTATAATATTTCTATGCAGCATGTCTCAATTATGCTTCCAATGATAAACTTTTGACCAAATTATTGTCAATAATCCTAAAAGATTATTCTTTGATATGGTTATATGATCTACCAAAATAATACGTGAAGGAATTAAAACTTCTATTGGATCATTTTTTTGCACAATTATATATAAACATTATCGAACATATGTCATATGCACAAATTGAAAAGTTCAAGCAAAGAACCAATGATCCTATCAATGAATATGTTTTGAGGTACAAGACAATGTTGGCCAAAATGACAAATCCAATACCAGATAAAGAGCTTCAAGAGATATTCAAGAAAATTTTGCTTTCCCCATTACATGAGTTTGTTGTCTTTAATAAGTTTAAATATTTTGATGATTTATGCCATATTTTTCAAGATCCATAAATGAAACTCATTGCATTAAACAAGCTTAAGTATGTATCCAACACACCAACTACATCCAATACCAAATTTCATATCAAACTAACCTATAAGGTAAAATCTACATAAGCTAAGAATGAAGTAACAACAACAGTGAATATGGTGTCACAACAACCTGATTGGCTCATCTTATCTAATGTAGCTAAGAGATAATTGACATAATTACCTGAGTTTCCAACTTCACTCCTTCAAAAGCTAGTGGAGTGTCATCTCATATCTCCCTCCCACCCTTTAAAGTTGATATGAATCGACCTCTACAAAAAGGATAAGATGCAAATGCTTATTGTGACTATCACCAATGTGTTGGGCATTCCATGAATATAATTTTCTCAAGTTGAATCACAAGACATGAGACCTCATTAATAGTTAAAATATCACATCTAATTATTTTCCAAAAGATTTAGAGTCACAATATGGTAACCATCAAAACCATAATATATTTAACAATCCATTATAAGATCATTCTAATGAAGCACTAGAAGTGAAAATGGAATATAATGCACATCCTCATCCACCAGATTATGGGCACCCATTATATGGGATTATTAGAAAACTTAAAATGAGATACCTAATGTGGTTTAAAGGCCTTCTATTATATTTTATGGCATTGAAAGTGTGGATGATGACTTAGAGTTTCATTCCTTGTTTATTTGAGCATATATTGATCATCATCCTATATGTAGTGTAATGGTTGATAATGTTCCTAGTAAGAATGTATGTATCATGAAATTACTCACATATTTTTTATATACACATGATGATTTATAAACTTTGACCAAGGGATCAAGGCATTTGATAGGAAAGCACAAGAGGTTTTTGGTGACACTGATTTGCCTTTGTAAGTTGGTCCAACACATGGACCACAATAATTTTAGCTATACAACACATTGTATTTTTTGATATGATATTGGTAATACCTTGAATTCATAATCTCCATGCAATTCCCTCAACAATGCATATATGTCTCAAGTATATTCATACTAACAGGGTAATCATAGTTTCAAGGATTTAATATGAACATTCACTACAACAATAGAAATGTATTCCAAGACAGCTAATCATACAACCTATTAAGGTTAATCATGAGATAAAGGGTGAGAAAAATCCACTCCCCTTTCCTAGGTGACTGATATTAGAGATTTCATTACATCATAGATACATAGTGGAATCCATGAAGTCCTCATCTACACCCACATGGCCCAACCAATTATTGAGAGAAGATCAACATGTTTCAAAGAGGGTACAAAGACCCAAAATTACACCAAAACAGTCACATATTACTAAATAATGGGTTTCATGAACCATTACAGATTTACTATCAATTTAAAACCATGAAATCCCATGAGGCATACACAGAGTATCATAGATTATAGAAATCTAGATTTTACACATATACATGATCCTTGGCAACATGACCAGTTTGTTGTACCAAATTCTTAGTCTATATCACCCTTTTATAATCCCTTAGATGGGATCATTGGCTATCCCTCTCTTTCCTAAAAATTTTCAAATATCCAAAAAAATAAAAAAACATTCAAATATAAAAACATTCAAATAAATAAAAAAATAAAAAATATTTAGTATTAACATATTTAATAGCTTTTACATACGTTGTTTACTTTATGTTAATATATAACATATCATTTCATTTAAATAGATGTATGTTTCATAGGTACTTGAGTGTGACACAACCATATGTTAGATCCATGATACATGCCCATACAGATGTTGGGTCTTTCCTCTACCCATGTGACACACTATGTGGGGGAATCTACTTCTATTAATCATGATTGATACAAGTTATATTGTTTTATGATCACTTTACATTATGATGTTGAGATTATATATTAACATTTACACATGCCTATAATCATGCTTATATCTTATACAATATATTTGATATACTATGATATAGGACATTTTGCTAACACATGTATGTAGGGACTTGTATGATATAATTATGCAAGTTGCTTATATATTTCACCTATTCATATTTTCACATGGACTACTTGAGTGTAATTATTGTTTTCTACCTCACCTTGATTTTGGAACATTTTAATGTTACTTTTTTGTTGGCCCTTGTGTCTTGAGCATTATTTCTTTGATGTGTGGACATTTTAACATGTCCTCCCCTTTGTGTGTGTGGAATTTGAACATGCCCCTTATTTTTAGTCTCCTTAGACTCCTTTTGCATGAATTGAGTGCCCTTTTATGTGTGCTAGATAGAATTTTTTAGATTTATGATAGATATTATACATAGTTTACAAATTAAAGATTACATTTTGATAAATACTTTAGATTGAAACATAATAGAGGTGTTTATACCATGAAAATGCACCAAAACACATATACATATTCATGTTATAAACATATTTATACACCAACCTTACCAAGATATACCAATTGATATTTTATCTACTACTATAGTTTGGCTCCCTTGAGTAGTGTGATTGAGATTCAATACACTCGATGACCCTATAACTAATTTATTTTTTTAGGTTGAGATGGTTATACCATTTGACCTGGGTGAGATTGGCTAGATTATGTATACAGTCGAGTTGTGTGGTCAAGATTTAGTGCACTCAATGGCATTGACACAACTCACCTTTGCACTAGATTGGGGGTATGATCACCCTCCAATTCACCTTTTAAAATCTCCAAGGTTTAGTTGTGAATCTCTCTTTAATGCTTTAAGTAGGAATCATCATTACCGAAGTAACCTATGAAGGGGAACATGGTTTGATCGACACATAGGTGAACTCCTTCTTTGCTCTCTTTTATTTTAATTATTTTAATCATTTAAATTTTCATATTATATGCAATAATTACACTCTATCATGCTCTTAGTCACGGGTAATACACAAACAACAAATTCAAACAAGACTCAAATAAAAGCAAGGTGTTTTGTACACACCAAAGTTAAGTATTTATTTTCATTTAACATAATAATTTCATCATTATGAATTAATAGATTAAAGGTGGGGGGCAGGGGGGAAATGTAGATGTTAAATCTAGATTTTATGTGATAAACTAGTCTTATAAACTTGGAAAATATCACTCATGGCTTAACCCTTTAGTTTAGGACCTCACCTCTATTTAAATGTTTGTGTTCACCATCTCACTATGTCTAAATGATTATTTTATCGTCTAAACCCGATATTCTAATTACCCATATTAGCCATAGCTCATGGTATACTTAAAACCTGATATATATCTTACATTGTTCATATCTTTAGCAACTTCATATTCTCCCAAACAAGACCATCTAGATTAGGACACTAGTGTCAATGCTAGTATCTCAATTCTAACACTAGTATTTGTACCTCATAAACACTCAAATTTTCAAATATTTCAACATGTATGGGTTGGCCTATATTATTATTTTAACCCTCCAATGAGATCTTTTCAAAAAGTGTTGTAAAAATATGAGTCAAATTCCATTCATTTTGTTCAAGTACTTTTCAAGCACACATATATCTAATTACAAGAAAAAACACCTCTCAATCTTGAAAAACTATCTTATTCTTTCCTATTTCCATATCAGTCATAAAAGTAGTATTCTTATAGGTCTAAAGTATCCAAAGATAATCCCATGAGTAGTATTTGTCAAGTTATAATCTAGATCACTGCATGCACTTGCATATAATGTGTCGCATAATTTTTCACACACAAGCCCACATAAGGGGAAAAACTACGTCGGTTTGAAGCCATCTTTAGATTATTGGTTATGTAATAAGCACTCACTAACAAAGAGGACTTTGAGGTTAACTTGAATTCACTTGAACCCTCTAAACCCTATTTTACAAGGTGGCATGCCCTAATTAGAGGACCTAAGGTTTTGAGTTACACATTAATATCCAATATTTATGTGTGTGATCTAAATAGAAATTATTCAAGGTGAGAATTAACCCTAATAGGTGCATGTATAATTTATATAAAATATTTTATATTTTGTAAAATATAGAAGCATCAATTTTCAAATAAAAATTTTGATGCTTGTGTCCCTATTTTGATGGTAGTGTTCAGGCTGGTAGAGAGATGATTTTCATAATCTGATGAATAATTGAGCATCATCTTGACTATTTATGTACCTACACTTCTCAGATATTCTTACACATCATTTAATACGCTAAGTATTATTCCTTATTCAAGATTAAGAAATCAAATTATTTTTTGGCATTATACTTACTATATTTAGCATATTTAAATAATTTGACACTATATTAGAATATATTATGAATTTCAATTATTTAATTAGTTTATTATATCATAGTATTCTCCTTAGTTGATTAGGCTATTCTCATTACCCTTAATTCCAAAATTGGTTAAACATAAACTATAAATGTCATTGTACCATTCTAAATTAAGTGTGTTACAAGTTACTACAAGTACTTCTAGAGCATCTATATCTGTTGTAGTAACTAATGAGTGTCATAATTGTCATATATAAAATTCATGTGATAATTATTGATGTCTATAAGAATCATGTAAATTACATTAGCCATAGCATATGTGTGTTTATCTTCCTTGTGAGGTATGATTACTATTGAAAATGTAGGAAAATATGTCCTTAGTCATTGTACCATTCCTTATATGGGATCTATTTCTCTTCTTTTATTTGAAAAATATTTGAAACTTGATTAACCAAAAGTTAAGAATCCCCATATACTCGAATATATTTTATTTTCAATGTGTGTTTGGTACATAGCCTAAGTGTCAATGTTTCATATTTTGTTATATTATTTGTCCATGAAAACCTCAGACGATAAAAAAATGACATAGGTTAGCCTTGATGAGTAATGAAAACTATATCGGATCTATTACTTGTGGCACACTTGGATAAATTAAAGTACATGGTCCAAGTATCATCATCAATTGGATATGTAGTAAGAGCTTCAATAAAAAAAATTATTGATTGTTAATGTGTCAATTAATGGTAGTACACCTAATTGATCAATAATTCCTATCCTTTTAAGGATTTATGAGATATGAACTTTGAGAGGAACTCCAGGATTAGCATTACCTATTTAGCTATATGTCCTAACAATTATTATTTTGACATGAAAAATTTTAGTGGATCCACCTTTGTGATGACATGCATCTCACTATTAAGCATATATTGACAAAGTTTTTGTGTTATGAAAATAAGGACTAGGCATAGATTTTTCATAGCATTTGAATTTCTTTCATAGTCTAATAGTGTATGACTTGTGTAATAAATTACGTTTTCTATATTATCATCATCATATTGTGCCAATAAAGCTCCTAAGACATTATCTGTAGCAAAAATTTATAATAGAAAGGCCTATCCAATATTTTGGGGCATGAGAATAGGTCAATTAAGAAGATATTCTTTTATTGCATCAAAAAAATATTTAAAATTTTCATCCCATTCAAACTTTATATCTTTATTTAGTAAGCATGTAAAATATTATGTCTTATTTTTTAACTAAGCCACAAAACATTTTATTGCTTGAATTCATCCCTTTAGACATCATAATTATTTTAATCCTTTTAGTGGTGGCATATCTGCAATAGATTTAAACTTATTTGGGTCTACTATATTCTCCTCTGAGATATGATATAATCCAATAGTTTTTCTAAAGACACTCTAAATATACATTTTTGGGGGTTGAACTACACATTGTATTTTGTAAATGTTTAAATATTTATCATAATTCTGTTGCATGATCCTGCAAATGTCTAGTTTCTACATTTAAGTCATAAACATAATCTTCCATAGTTATATAATCATGAAAGATATGTGTCATAACTCTCTGATAAGTGGCCCCTCCATTCTTCAAGTTGAAGGGCATGACCAAAAAACAAAATATCCCCCATGGTGTGGTAAATAATTTTTTGTCTTACTCTTCAATATTAATCTTTTTTTATTATCTCCAAAAAAATCCATCCATAAATAATAAAATATCATACCAATTGTAGATTATATAATCATATTGATATATGGTAGTGAGAAGTCATATTTAGGGCAAGCCTTGTTTAAGTCATTATAGTCTATACAACATCGAATATGTCTATTACATTTGTAAATTCATACTATATTAGAGACCCATTTTGGATAATCAGTGGATCAGATAATCTAATTGTTTATGAATTTAATCTTTAACCAAAAAAGCTACTTTTGGATGTATTTTTGTGATTTTTTTACCTCGTTATACATTTGGGTATGCTATAATATTATGAATTGCAACTGTAGTATCAATTCATGGCATATCTAAGTAATCTCAAGTAAATAACTCTAGGTAATCATGTAAAACTTGTTGAAAATATTTTTCTTCATCATTTTTTAACATGTTTACTAGAAGTAAAAGTCTTGGATCTCTATTTGTTTCATAATTGAATTCTAATCTTTATTCATTTATCAAATTCCTCCATATATGGTACAATGGAAATTGTAGCCCGACCATCTAGTTGGACATCAATATTAGGACCTTCACTCTCTCCAAAATATGCATGGGCATTTTTTGTATGAGGAAACCTATTCTTATGATAAAAGGGATGGAGATCCTCGTAATGCCTTCAATTATTCCAAGAGAGGCTCTTCATTAGATAACTATTCTAACATCCAAATTTCTACTGAAATTATATCATCAATATGTTTCGGATGTATTAATTTTATTACTGATATATGGTTAACTTCATGTAAGTGATAAAGTCTCAATTTAGAGAAAGGTGTATGAATTGTAGCTTTCTTAATTTTATTTTACTTATTGGGAATTAAATCATCTTTGTATCCAAGGCCTTGTCATCCTTTATGAGTAGATATAGTAATGGTATTGAAGATGCCTTGTGCATGCTTTCCCAATACCTACCCTGTATATCATATCTTTTGTAGATATTGTAGACTAAAACCATATTGTCTTAAATTTGTTCTATGATGAAAGAGTAGGTGAAATAGACATCAATATTAGTATATCATTATGTTGATTAGAATGTTTGTATTCCTAAGAAAGAGGGTGCATATGAGGTATGTAATGCCTTGTGGGTTAAGTCATTGTACGGTAATTAAAAAGGTTTCTTATCCAAAGTGTGTGTGTGTGTGTGTGTGTGTGTGTGTGTGTGTGTGTGTGTGTGTGTGTGTGTGTGTGTGTGTGTGTGTGTAATTGAGACATGCATGTAAATTATAAGGTATTTCATTCATCTCATGGATCCATGGTCTTCCCAAAATGATATTATAGTTAAATTCATTGAGAATAACCTAACATATTATAGCTATTGTTCTAAGACCCATAATTATATTCAATGTAGTTTTTCCTAATACTTTCTTGAAGGATGTTGTCAAATCCATGAATTTTCATGTCTGAATAAGTGAGAATATTTTCCACTATACCAATTAAATTTAAAAAATAAATATTACAAATATTCAAACCTGATTCCCATCAAGACTAGTTTGACTACCTTATTTAGAACGTGCACTTGAATATATAATGGGAGATGTTGATAAATAATATGTTTAGGAGGTAAGACCTCTTTCTCAAAAGAGATACTTTTCTCTATCCATCATAATATGTTAGTGATAGAAACAACATACATTGGTAAAAATGTGTCACACATTTCCTCATAAATAATATCCTTATAAAAAGTGTCTTATGGAGTAATTCTAATATATAAATTTTATCTAATGTATTTTTAATTTTCTCAATGAGATCATACTCATTGGTTTGATTTATTTGCCTTGTGGGAGGTGGATGGGGTGATGAGGAACATTTTGATCAACTCAATGAGATCGTAAACTTTGGTTTGATCAATTAGCCTTGTAGGAGGTGGAGAGGGATGATGAGGAATATTACAATGGCTTCTACATTGTGATACAAGATAGGTCACATTACCCCTATGTTATAACAATGTGGACTACATAATCCAATATAAGCCTATGGTAAATAATGGGAGCAAGATGTTAGTTTTTATTAGTTTGAAATCTATAGGGGAGGAACTAAATGAGTCATAATGTTATTTGGCATCTAGTAATGATCAAAATTATCTCAAATTGAATATTTAAATGTTGTGATTTAGGAATGAAGGCTAGATATTATCTATAATGAATTGTAGCCTTATTATTTTACAAATATTTGATCCATGGAATTACATAATTGATAAAGGTATTGCATATTTTACGAAACTAATATGTAATTATTAAAATCATAGATTGAATTAAAAAATAAAAACTATGTATATCTATTATAGCCATGTGTAATTTGTGAATAAGGGATAAATATAAATCAAAACTAAAAATTAGATCTAAATATAAAAATATGAAACCCTAAAATGAAAGAAATAAACCCTAAGTGAACGTAGGGTTTGACGTGCTCAATATATAACTAGGTTCACCACTATGTTTTACCTTATTTTATATTATGTAAACATAATAAGATAAAACTTTGAACTAATTCAAATAGTTTAAAATCTAGAAATAAACATGAATCTAAATGTAAAATAAAGAATCTAATTTTGAAAATTATACTTACTATAAATATAAAATATCTAAAGAAATAAGATACTTAGTGTTTTATTGTGTTGTGTAATTTTGAGACTATATGCGAATGGAATAAAGGGAAAGAAAATGGATCAATAGTCGCTCAAAGAAAGAATCAGGTCTTTGGTCACCTTTGGTTAGAGTCATCAGCTTTTAGACGGTATTCACTGGCATTAGCATCTAGTACCTATTAGATTCTTTTGAGTGGGGTTGTTTCTCTATTTTCATATAGGTTGTTGCAATTACTTATAAATCATCTCTATGTATGATATTTAGGATCTATTTATGCATGTAATTCTATAAAATTATCTCCTTTTTTAAATCTTAGGTTTAATTTTTACATTAGATTTAGGTCTGTAAAAGGAGAAGAACAGTGGATTAAGTTGACCCCAACCACTTCCCAATGAATGGCTAAGCACTACCTACATATCCAATACTCCAAAGAGGGAAGTCAACCCACATGTAATTCTCCATGTTAAGTGTATGTGTGCAATAGTGTTCCTTAAATTAATGAAACCTATGATATATATTTAAATACTTAGAAAAATGACAATTTTGATTTGGATTTGAAGTGCTTCATACTTGGATAGGGCATGCTCCTTGTAATTGATGGCTGAATTGGAATGAATATGGCAGTATTTTTAAATGTGCAAGTGTTTTTTTTGTAAATAATAGATGTTTTCTAGATAAGGAATAGGCCCAGAATTTTTATATATTTATATAAGACTAATTGGGTAATTTACCATGCCAAATACATCTAAAACATACAATCTAACTCGTAAAGATGATTTTGAATTTCAAAAGTGACCATTGTTTGATGTAGGATGGGTTCATCATGTTTAAAAGAATATGGAATTATAGAAAAATCTAATTCTAATGGATTCATTAGAGATATAGGCACACTGATATGATGATATAGAAGGTGGTATAAGTTTTATTTTAAATAGGTTAGACATAGACTATGGTATACATATAGGTGACTAACAACAAATCAGAAATGTTGGACCCATGGAAAGTATGTAGATGTGAGAGAAGCATGAATAAGATCCATATATGTATGCATAAGTCATATAAGGTGAAATTATATGAAAATTAGAATTTCCAAGTATCTGATACCATATTTTAGTGTTTACACTATTTTATAACAAAAGGGATAATGCCAACATTTAAAAACAACTCAAGCCATCATATTGACTCTCCCAGCTCTTATCTCCAAAAATCTTATCAATGAAGTCATTAGTTTAAAAAGCATTAAAGATAAGGTAATAAACACAAATAAATTAGGTTATAAAAATGAATATAATAATGTGCAAGTATAATAAATCTCAACTATATGGATATATCATCGTGAAAGCTCTATCTAGCTCTGCCTCTTATGTAGAAGTGGTAGCTGAAATAATTCCTCAAGCACAATTAAGCCACTATTTTCAAAGAGTGGTTGGGCCATGAATTCAAATATTTTAAAGATGATAATGGAAATTCTATTTAATTTAGTTAATTATGTAAGTGGATTCAATGCAAGAAGCTAAGCCATGTTAAGCAATCATGATAAAGTTGGTGTGATGAACTATAGATTGGCTAGAGAGTCATCTTAACTATCAAGATATGATTGAATTGGTATAGAAAGAAATGTGTACACTAGTAATCTCTTCCACCCTTGTAATTGGTAGCTAATAATGTTAAATTCTTCTTTGTCTCTTATTCTCTATCAAATGTAAACAATGCTTTTGAGCAAAATGTTGATTCCTTAGATTAGCAAAATTCTTATTTTATTGCAATTCAGTATTTAGACCTTTGCTACTCTTATGTAAGAATTATATCAGACCTTTTTAATGAAATGGAATACTATTTGTGTGATTTATCTATCAATTGATGAAATCTCATATGGTTCTTATTTTTATACCTCTAACTTTTGTCTTGCTTCTCTAATCTCATTTCCACATTCATATTAGATCTCACCTCTTAGTGTTTTTTGTTTTATATTGTACTCTATTTTTTTTCATGCATATTTAAATAGCTTTGTGTTTGTCTAAAAAGGAAATCAATCCAACCTACTTTAGTGTATCATCTTTTTTATTGTATTTACCTTCCCTCTTTTCCTAACAGGGTTTATTTTATGCATTAGAGTAGATACAAAACCAACAATCTCTAGAGGTTATTCTATAAGATTAGTTGCATGCTAATATAACTTACCATATTGTGATTGATATGTGGGTAACATTCATTTCAAACCTATCAAATAATTAATAAGAACATAAAAAATAAATTCAAGAAGAGCACAAGGAATTAGTTAAAAAAAATGTGGAAGAGTCTCGAGTAAATCATAATGAAGAGTTAGAAGCAAAGCATGATATTAACATGGGTACTTGGGAAGTAAGTGTTATACTCATAAGTGCACCATTATTGAGAATGTGTTCACGTTATCACTTTTTTATATACAATAGAAACTCTCCAAGGTATGGGACCTTATATTGGAGAAAATATCTAGATGAAGAGTTGGTTCCCTTTGGTACACTCACCTACTTCTATATAAACTATCTAATTCTATACTTTCTTGATTGGGAAAAAGATAGGAGCAATGCTAAAGCTAAAATGGAAATGAAAATTAAAAATTGGAATGATGCACCAATACTAAATTCAATTATGTCTATACTTGACACACTTTAGAAGCTAAATAATTTTCACACATTCACTTCATCTTCATACGATGGCTCTTCCATCAGTATTTCACATAAAAGTCTTAATAGACACTTACACTAGCTTGGGAGGAATGAACAATGATTGAATTCACTTCTAGATTAAGTAGAAATCAAACTTAGAAACTTTATATGATATGTAATAATGTTTATTTACTGCATAAATTTTAAAGATTCAAACATAAACATAGGAAAAATGATCATTCACTAAATTCTATCAATGAATTAAGAACACACTTCATGAATAGCTTAAGAATGAAAGAAAAATCAGCTCTTTATTGATTCAAAGGTGATGTAGTATAAAATTCTAGTAGAGTTTTAGTAATCCAAAATCATAATATGATCATAATCCTTCTCCAATTGAGAATACATATAGAATATAAGAAGAGAGAGAAGACAATCAGCTACAAACTAAGAAAGAGTTCTACATGCTAGTCAAGTTAACTCCACTTTAACTCTAACTTAAACTCCACTTTTACTTCAAACTCTACATCAAATTTACTACATAGAAAATTTAGAGTCAAAACTTTCTTTAATCATGAAATATGGCACCATAGAAGAGAGAGGGATATTTGACAAGCCAAAGGGCTCTTCATGCATCTTGAATCTTGAGTTAACTCTTTGTGATCTTGCATGCAACTTTTGATCTTATTTAGTTAACTCTTTTTGATCTTTTAGTTAACTCCTCTTGGTATTTCATGCATCTTAAATTTAGAATTCAATTACCTTCACTTTCACCTTGAGTTGACTAAACTTATCTTGAATTCACACTTGGAGTTCAATTTGAGCTATCTTGCATGCAACTTGCATGCATGTTTGACCTCATGTCTCTTCTAAAAATATCCCAAAGGGGGCATAGTAGAAGTGGGATGCATGTTTATTTTTTAAATTGATATCTTTCCTAAAAATAGGTCTCTAAATTTGATCAAGACCTTAACTTTATTGATTCACCTTTGTATATTTTGGAACTCCACTTTTGTAGGATTAATTGAAGACTTATTATTGTTGACCTGTAGTTGCTAAATTTATCTCAAAATAGGGTGCCATTGTTAGAGAGAGGGGAGCATGTGGAATTTTAATTATCCATTTAATATGCTTGATAATTATGCACTTGATGATGACCAAAGCAGCCTTCCAAACTGGTTCTTCCATATGTTTATCTTGTGCAACTTTGACAAGCTTATTGAATGCACTATGAGAGCCATAAAGTTGATGTATATTAATAATTTAAAGATAAAAGGAGAAAAAAATTTACTGTAACATAATCATCATGGTGGTATAGATGTTCAAACAAAATTTCAGCTCCAAACTCCATGTACAACTCCAAAAAACACCATTTTATGCTCTCTTGTTCTCAAGAATTCTTAATTTGGATTAGGGGGTCTAAAATGAGTTTTAGGAATAAAAAACACTCTTATTATTATTTTTTGATAGGTATAAATGGTTCATACCTGTAAAATTTTTAAATTTTCCAAAACTCTTCACCAAACTCCTTAAGAAAAATCCACAAAAAAGTGTTTGTTTGTTGCCCTGGGGATGACCTGGAGATCTTTTTCAATGAGCTAAGTCTATTTTGAATTGGTTTTCATTGAATAATAATTGATTTAAATATATACATGAAATATACACATTTTCAAATCAATTTGTACCATTGAAGGGATTTGAAACACCCATTTCCAACTCTATTTGTGAGTTAAAAAGTAAAGAAACCTTCATTCCCTTCATGATCAACCCTGTATATTAGCATTTTCTCTCTTCAGGTAAAGTATGGACTTGAAAAAAATTTAAAATATTTAAATACATAAAAATTACCCCATTTAAAGTTTCAAGATTTTTCATTTAAAAAACTCAAAATATGCACTTTTTGGTGTTAACTAGCTTTCCCAATTTTATTTTTAAATGCCTATAGGTCTATGTTTTATCATTTTTTTGAGTTTTACGAGACCTAAAGATCTAATTATTTTTGAATTATTACCTATAATAACCCATATTATCATTAAAATAATTTTATGTGCTCAACCAATTACTTAAACCACTCAAAAATTGTCTTTTCTAATTGTCTCTCTTGCTTGCTTAAAACCCTGATACTTGTAATTTTGTCTTTCTCCATTATTTGCCCTAAAATTTTGATTGAGGAATGTGTATAAAGGTATTATATACCCCATAATATCTCAAAAACACCTTTATTTTTCAAAAAAAAACTCAAAATGCAAGCATACTGCTTAAAACCAAGCCATGAGAGTTTAAGAAGGGTTTTAGAGCCCCTGCGCTTCTTAATAATTGTTCATAAAGTTAATCCACTAAACTTGAAACCAATGCATGGAATATTGAGGTAATATAGGCCTAAAAATCTTTCTAATATTTTTTTATCCAAATCCTCTTCACCTTCATGTACCGAGCATCATAAAATTGTCTTCACTAACTTACAAATAGCTAGTTAGAGAAATAAAAGAAACCTCTATCAAAATTTGGAATTGTGAGCTATTTCTGAGAATGATTTTGGCCTAATGAATGTTGTATAATTTTTTGAAGACCTTTTTGGACCTTTACTCCATGAATGTATTCTTCTTGAAAACATGCACATAAGCAACTTTGACCAATGGTAGCAAAATTGTCAACAGTAAATTCAAACCATTCACCAACTTAAGAGCCAAAGGAACAAGTGAAAGAGAAATTTGAAATAAAAAAGGAGGTCAAGTCTTAAAACGGTTGTAGTATATAGACATTGACATCACCATGAGAAGCAAAAAACATGGAGGCATAATTTTGGATCATCACAAGACAAATGATTAAAGACCTACACAGAATCAAAGAAGCAACAAATATAACTATGCACAACATCATAGGAAAAACAACCATGGACAAGTTTGGAATAGAATTAGTAGAGAAGAAACCTAGAATAAAAATCAAGATTAGAAAGATGGAATCATAAAGTACCATCACCTATCAATATTACATATTGATGGGTGAGTGATTGAGCATGACATCAAATGTACACAGCTTTGCAAAATCCTTGTTACTTGGTCTCTTCTAATGTTTCAAGGGTGAAACATTTTAAGGGAGTTGGAATGTTATGTAATAAGGGAGGTAAAATTTAACCAACTAGGCCAATGGTAATGTGATATGTATGGAGGTTACAAAGACGTTTTCATGTGACACACATACTTTATGATTCATTGTATTGAGATATAAAGCTAACTTGTATTGGATAATGTATGGAAGGGTTCACCCTACCTTTATGTGATTAGATAAGATATTATGAATAGGGAGTCATATCTCTCATTTGAAAGGAAGAAATCATGGATTAAGTATGTATTAGGATAGGAGTAGAGAAATGCATTCGGTACAATCAACACTCATAGCAAAGATTTTGTGGAATGATTCCTTCCATAAAGGAATGTTGAATGGTGTTGCCTTAACTCAAGGGTATTTATATATTTATTTCTGAATTTATTAATTTTAGAAAAAAATGGCACACCAAACATCTCATGTGCATGTAAATTAAGTTATATTCTACAATATTTATGTATTCTATGTTGACATCTTTGACCTCACGAGTCAAATTGTCACCCCTATCATTCGAAACTTTGTCTGTCATGCTAGTTTGTCTTATTGGTTAGTAGGTTAGTCTTGAAAAGTCCTCAAAGTGATTATTTTAATCCTTGATTAACAGGTCTTAAGGTTGTTTAGGTGAGTTAAGGTTTTGTCTTTCATTTGTACTGTACTTGTCTAGTCATTGTTGGGCCTTTTCAAAGCCATTTTCAGTGGTGAAAAGAGTCCAAAGGGTTTTGATTAGTGTAATAACATGTGTCAAGGTCATTTTATGTCTAACATATGAACAATCAAGTTGATCACATTATGGACTAACTTCATGACTCATTTCCATGTAATTTTGATCATTTTGTGACCTTCAGGGAAGGTTTTGTAAGGTTTTGATGGTATTTGATCAAGAGGAAGCTTACTTTCATCATGGTGCACCTAATTAGACATTTGAAATATTCAAAAACACATTTGACAGCATTTCAATTAGAGCTCCTTAGTAAATTTGGCTTTTTCAGTGCAAAAAATGGGCCTTTTTGAGGCATTCATACAGGTTTTCAGAGGTTTTTTGTGTGAAAAATATTTCAAAAGCTTCATTGGGTCCTCAAAGGATTAGATCAGTGGTTTGGAGGAAGTTCTAGATGAAAAAATGGCAAAAACCTACTATGTTCCTATATCGCCCTTCATGGATAGTTCTAGGAAGCCCTAATGTTTTTACTCAGTACGATCGAGAGAGAGAGAGTTGGGCCAGAAGCTCTTGGGAAGTGATAGGTACCCTAGTGGCCTTCCACTTTGTGGTATTGGTTGTTAGGTTTATCTCCCCATCTTTATGAATAATCGCTAACAGTGTAGGGGTGTATAGATGGTCTCTTCATCCAGAAAAGGTCTAGGTTTTCTTCTGTTTCTTCACCTCAGAATGTCATGAGAAGGAATGGTTTTAGGGGAGTCTTTGTAGGGTCAAATAGGACCTGTTCCACTTGGTTTAATTAGGTAACTCCTTCTAGGAAGGTACGTATAACATAAAACTGGTCATCTACAATGTCCTTTAGAATGGTCTGTTTGAACAGTTTTGGAGCATGATTTGAGTTGTCAAGCAAGTGTATTCATCTTCATGAGTTCTCAAGTCAATGCTTGAGTCACTTGATGCTTCTTTTATTCAAGCAGACATTTATAAGCTTTCAAGTTGAACACGGCATCCTTTGGAGTGGTTTTGGTGAGATGGTCTCTATGATTGATTTTAGTTGCAGTTAATGAGTCTCCAGTATACAAATGATATCCCAATGATACCAATAGGGTCTTATCAAGGTGTTGAATCAATAGGGAAGTTTCCTTCATGAGCAAATCAATCACACTATATCTAAGACACTTCACTCTCTCAAAGATTAAAGACTCAATAAGCCTATTTCGCCTAAAGTCAAGCCTGTGTACTGTGATCATGGAACTTATAATGAACATGTGAATATGATAAGAACACTAATTTGGATCCTTTTCCTTCTCAAGTATCAAGTAAACATTGTTTGGAAAGATCAAGTTAACCAGCTTTTGGAAGCCTTTCAAGGAGAAAGTGAAGACAAGTGTCAAAAGACAATGATAACCTACAACAGCAAGCAAGGGAATGAAGGTTTGAAGATGTTTTGTTTGTTTTGGGGCTTAACTTCATGACAAATCAATCACTCAAAGGGACATGAAAATTAGAAGTGGAAAGCATCTATTGGTGATTGATAAATTAAGTTATAAATATTGCAAATTTAACTTATTCATAGAAGTTAAGGAATTTTCAAGTTGATTAAGGTGATGTGTGTTTGTTTTTCTTTTGTTTCCATGCCATTCAAACCCCATTTGACAAGTTGATGTTCCTCTAAGATAATGCAATACCCTAAGGGGGTCAATGAAGATCCATAGGTCATGCTTCTCTCTTTCAAACAATTTCTCACTTCTCCCTAGTCCATACAGGGTAAAATGATGACCTATAGCCATCATGGATTGGCTTTAGCATGATACAGTGAGAGGTGGTGGTGTTTAAAAGAGTTCAAGTTTATTTAAAAAGTGTATTGAAGGTGAGAGAAGGTTATTTTAAATCTATTCTAGGCCTAGAGCCTAAAAAGTATACCTACAACCATACATTATATGGCTTGCCATGGAGACATGTCATAATATTTTTGTATGGAGTATGAAGTGGAAGGATGTCTTGGTACAAGAGAGAGCAAAGCAAGTGGTGGGGTCTAATTGAGATGGATGAATACAATTTGAATGACAATAATGATGATTATGTGTTCACCTAAGTTTATTCACTCCACATCAGGTACATTGTCTCAGTTTGTACTAGGTAGAATTAACACCTACAGCCAAGGTAATCTTGAACTCCATTTTGAGGAGAATGTGAGTTATTTTAAGGTTGGTGTTAAAGTTTGATTAGAAGCTCAAGGTAGATGAAGCTTGTTGAATCCTTATGAAGTGATTTATAACAAGAAGAGCATCAAGTTAAGACTGAATTAACCATCTACAGCAATCTTCATATGGCTCAAACATAGTATTGACATTGATCTTGGATTTCATAGGTATTAGAGATTGAGGAAGGTTTGTGAAGCCTTTTGGGGGGTTATCAAATGTTGGAAGACACCTTAAGAGGCTTCCAAAATGAAGGGTGACAGTACCCAACTTAGTCAAAGTCACAAAAACACCACCTCCAGCTATCATGATGATAGGGACTAGTTTGTAAGAAGGCTAGAGTTCTAAGTTGATAGTGAAGTGAAGTTTCAAGATAGTCTTAAGGTCAAATAGTCTTCATGAAGCACACCAAGCACTAATGAAAACCTTGAAAAACATTCTAACTTCCAAGACAACCCCTTATTTGTCCTCAATCTGTACAAGGACCAATATACACCTACAGGTTACCCTAGTGACAGCAAACCTCAAGTTGAGGAGAAATGGTAGATGGTGATGTAGGTTTTCATTGCTCACTACTCTCAACACACAGTCATGAAGTTAGAAAGAAGACTAGACTGGTTTGATTTCTTAATATGACATTGGGGTGTATAAAGAGTGACTCTTATGCTTAGAGTTTTTATTGATCATAAGGTCTTACTACCATGTTTATAATATATCTCAAGGCAAGAGGAACTCCAAGAGGTTTATGGGAGCCTGGAGTATCACCACAAGTACACAGTCCAAAGCCCTTAGAAATCCACCTACAACCAAGATAGGATGTGAACTCAATTTTGATAAACATGTGAAGTGTGAGAAGTTGACATTGAAGTAAATAAGGAGGATGAGAATTGGGAGGAGACCTAAAGAAGCTGATGAAGTAGGAAGCTAGTAAGTAAATCTCATTGGTCCATGGACTAAAATACAGCATGTGATCCATTCAAAAGTTAAGAAGCTTGTAAGACTACCTACAAGACTAGTAAAGCAAAAAATGCTTGAGAGACCCAGAGGGTCATTTAATGACCATTTTAGCTTGCCAATGGATAAGGGGGTCATTTTTCATGATAATGGAGCTCACATAGCCCTGAGCAAGTGATTTTTCTAGGCAAAAGGGAAAAAATGCAGAGCTAAGGTCAAACTAGGCTTGTGAACAAAGAACCCTAGGCATAAGAAATGGAGGTAGTAGAGGAATTCAAGGGCAAGGGTGCTGAAGAAGATCACTGAAGATGATGTGCAGGGGTGTTTCAAACCTTATGGAAGCACTGGAGCTCAAAGCTAAGGTCTTAGATGTCATTTCTAACTTGTTTTCTATCATAGGCCTCACAGAATGCAAGTTTTCTGCCCATGGAGCTTCTTCTTATGCTTAGAACTTTCATGAGGATTTACATGGGAACTCAAAATCATAGGGGATGTTAGAGGGGTCCCCCTACCACAAATTCTTGGAATTAATTCTTAGGTTAGGGACCTGTACTTTATGAACTATCGTTAAGAAGTTCAGGTACCCATAGGCTACCTTAAGAACCAGCTTGCATATATGGACTTGGAAACCACCTCAAATTCCACAATTTGCTCCTAAAACCTACTAGAGGTTGTAGTAGACTCTCAGAGGATCATCCACATGTATTTTTTTTGTACCCTCACTTGTATGGAATAGTACAAAAACTATACTTTTCCATGATTTTGAGCTAAAACAAGGGTTCTAAAGAGTGTGAAATGATGCCAATCAATGGTGAAGGTAGTTCAAGACTTGTTTTACCTGTCCAAGTTAAAAAATTCAAAGAAACTCACTTGGAGGTGCCCAAACCGTTCAAGTCTTTCAGGCTAGTCAGAAAATTCTTCAAAAAGGCAAACTTGCAATGGCTATTTCAAGGTTATTGTACCTCCATAATGTTCCAGACCACCAAACTTGATATGGAGCATGGTGACAGCATGGGTAAATTGAATCAAACATTTTTTGGTAGTTTCATACATGTGGGAGCTCCCAAAAGCAAGATTTCTCTTTTTAGGCTTAGGAAGGCTAATTAGGCCTAATTTAACTGAAAGAATGTGCTAGAAAAGACACACTCAGATTTGGGCCAACAAATTTTGTGTGGAGTTGTAAGGGGATAGAGGGTATCTGCAATAGTTCTCAATTTTTCATTATCATCTCCAGATTCTCCCAGACAAGGAGCTTTGTTGAAAAAAGGCTACAAGGAAAGGGTGCTAAAACAAGCAAAATGAGCAAAATGATGTCTTTTGGACTACTTGATGGCTCCAAATGCCTTGTTGCAGGTCTGATATCATGTTGAGAAGCCATCCATGGTGGAAGATTGCCTGGTCCAATGCAAAACTCTTCTTTCTCTCTCCTTTGCTTTTTGCTCGTAAGGAAGAATTAAGTGTTCACAAGTACTAAATGATGCATGGGAATTTTCCAAAGGCTTTTCAAGGCTTCTCCTCACCTTCCATGCCACATTCAAGTGTGGAACAAGTCAAATTAAGTTTGGAGGTTTCAAAGGTTGGGAAAGATCTCAAAGACTCCAAAAAGGTTTTATTTCCTTCCAACGCCTAGGGTGTGGAAAAAGTCAAACAAGCATCAAAACCCTTCTAAGAGTCCAAGAAAGGTGTGAAAACCTCATTAATGGTTTAAAGAAGATTTCAAATAAAGACTTTATCAAGGCATGATGACCTACTCTAAAGGATCGAGGCCTATTTTCAAGGAAATGACTTCTTGACCAAGGATATAGGGGTGTGCAAGCATAGATTTTGGAGGTTGTGATGTTCAAAGACCAGAAATGAATGCTCATGACTCCTTCAACCTTCAATATATGTCTCAACATGAACCCCTACGCCACTTTTGGAGAAGATGGATGAGATATTAATAAAGGAATGCTACGTTGGGTTTTCAAGAAGACTAAGTGAAGGTTTTATGTCCTAGGTTTGGGGGCTCTTGTCTCCGTCTCTCTCCTCTCTCTCAATTCTCTATATGTAAGCCAATGTTTGGCATTTGAATGAATCATTAACCTAAGTTGTGGCAAGGCCATGCTGAGAAAACACTTGTACTTGCCTATTTTGAATGAATAAAACAGAATTCATGCCTCCTCAAAGCTTGTAGTGTATTTACATGGTTTGTTGATAGATGACGATGATAGTTCATGCTTCTTCTCATCTTGTCCTTTCCTCTTGACCTATTTGCAAGTGTTAGTTCATCCTTACAGGTTGCATAGTATGCTCTAATTATCTTGTATGTTTGGCAAGTGTGAGCTTTCCTTTATGTCTTTGAGAGGCCTATTAATTCGCTGCCTTAGATCATCCATCAAGTTGAACCTCTATGTGAAACATTGATGTATGAAAAACTCTCATTTGAGAAATGCAATCAGGGTTATGTTCTTATTCATCCTTTTAGTGCATATTACACAAGTGGAGGTCATATTTTGGTGTATCACCCCAATTACATAGGTTTTCCTTTCAGTTTACCTTCTTCCCTTTTCCTTTGCACACTGATAGTGTAGAGTAGAGATCCTAACTGATACATCAAAGGGAGCTAGCCCTTAGAATCTAGAGATTCAATCTACCTATTAGGCCACACACCGCCTAAGATTGTCTCCATGTTACTTTACATTGTGAAGGCCTAAAACTATCTTCACAAGGGTGCAAGTCTGGTAGTCAACATTCTCTACATTTGAATCTCAAAATACAATTATAATTTGTGTTATTATGTTATATACCATACCATAGAGAGCAATTGGTCTAAGATCATAGAGTGAGGAGGTTGTTTTTTATTTAGGGATGAGAGCTTTCAATCTTAACATACATCCATTAGTTGCATGATTATGTTATTTACCATATCATACAGAGCAACTGGTCTATAATCATAGAGTGAGGAGGAGGTTTTTTTCTTAGGGTTGAAAGCAACAAGAGATATTTGCGGCTTTCAACATGATTTAGAGGCTCAAGATTTCCTCCAATCCTATCAGAATTTCCTTAACTACATCCCAAAGAAATCTGAAAGAGATCCACTAGGAAGCCATCCGGCCCTGGTGCATTTCCTTTCACTCTGTGTTTCCAAAGACTCAAGTTTCTTCAAAAATGTCTGAATGATACAATTGCAGCCACTGATGCTTGTGGTATTCACTGCAATTCATCTCTTTGCTCTCACTAAGACCCTGCTTTCTCAGGTCAATACTTGTTTCTTGTACCATGTCATAAATCTGGCCACAGTCAGTACTTGTTTCTTGTACAAGGTCAAAAATCTGGCCACAGAAGGAAAAACACAAAAGTAAAACAATAATAATAAATATACAGCAGTGTGTCTGAAAATTTAGTTTTCACTTGAAGCGAAAAATTACATCAAAATGACTTGGATGATGTTGGCAAGGCTGTGGTTTAATAATGATCTTGGCAGAATTTCATACTTCCCACAAGGATTCCACTTCAGCTGCAGTCTGCCCCACACAAGTAATGTGAATATAAGGGACGAGGCCAGATGCAAATACCAGGTGATTTTAGAGGAATAGATACCCTTCTGACCAGGAAATTAAGCCGAAAGGAAGTCCATGTGTGGTGTAGCCCTTCAAGGGGCATGTTCCAAAAAGCTTCCTAACCAAGAATATTGACTTAAAGAAAAATACAGGTCTGGAAAAGAACAGTTTCTGTAGTTAGGTTTGTAATTAAAACCCCTACCAGTATGCAGTTAGCTTCACATAATCATGTGGTTATGTTAAATTACATAAACAAATGTTTTACATGTCAGCTTTAATATCCATACATTCCGACTCTGTTAGTATAAGCTCAAATATTCCTAATCTACTCCTAACAGCAAGAGCCAATTTGTCAACATGCAGCCAACCCACTGCAGAGGTAAATATATTTTAAGGATTTTCAAATATCCTTCCAGTAAACATGCCTTCCCTTCAAATAAAGGGTGCTACAACAATCCACAGACTACAATTTTTCATGCTGGGTTGCTTCTTTTTGTATGTATATGGTTGGAAAATATTGGATTTGTAATAATTGTGAATAAGCATCGTGAATCAATTTCTGAATGAGACAAATAAAAAAATGAAAAAATACAGAATATTTGTTTTTTGCTGAATCAATGGGGATTGATAACAGGTTGCCCACCCTTGTAAACCAAAAAAGGAAATCAGAAACCGGGTACATTTACCAGAACACTTAGTGCCATAGACAACCAGGACTTGCGAGATCATATTTTATTACTGCCAAGCCCACATTAAATCATATAAGAGCAGGACACCCAAACAAGCAGCCAGCTTGTGGTAACAAACCGAATCTAAGTTTCTGAGCAGGACAGCCTTTAATCTGATGATACCTTTCACAAACAGTTTGTTTACCTTCTGTATGATGAGACAATTTCATAAATATCTATCATCAGTAACATCTGACAAAGATCTGCTTTCAAGTGTTTCAATGGACCTCGGTTCCCATTTCCAAAACATCAGGTCTAACATGTGCTGGGAGGATGCTGTGCAGGTTCTTGAGTTTGGCTTTACACATACCAATTTCACATACTAATAAATCCGTAAACCGTTTTCAGCAACCCTTTTGTGCATATCCAGCAAAACATCAGCATACAAGTGCCTCTTCAAGAAGTCATTTTGTCAACAATTCGTGTACCTGCTATATGTAATTCCATCTTGCATACATGTCTATCAGAAAAGTCGTGAATACAGCAGCTAACCAAATGCCACTTTCATATATTTTTTGAGGGATCTCCATACCCTGTACCAGAGCACATCGTACTGCCCACACTGGAGTATGCCGGCAAAGGTTGCTTAGTTTGGCTTTATATATGCCAAACACATCTTGTTTTAAGAAAACCTGCCAAACAATTAGTGTACCTAAAATACAGAATATTTGTTAAACACGAGTTTTCATCTATGGAAATTTTGAACACTAACTTGTGCCGAGTATAAATACTGTCATTTTCTCTAGTTGCTACTTAATTTATTGGCTTGAACATACACACTTCAGATTTGCCATTTTTGCAATTTGTATCACCAATAGTCTTTACAAGAACATGCTGCGTCTCTAAAATTGTGGAAACAATAAGCATCTGTCACTATAATTTCTTGTTTTCCAATCTTGGAGATGGACTTTGTGCCTTTGTGGCAGTCGCCATATACACAGAAATTCTTGGTTATCCAGATTGGTATCCCTAGGCACTTTTGATTAGCCCAAAAGTAATGGCAGGTTTCTCAATATACCCTAAAAAATTGATTTATTCCCCATCATTGTCCCCACAATGCAGTATAAAGTTTGTATCAGGTACATACCCTGCTTGCTTCCATCTGCCCTGGCAAACTCTCTGAAACTTAGCCAATTTTCTTCATTTGTGGGTGTGATATGTCTCCTACAACAAATTTGTGCACTCTGTTCTTGATCTTGATCCAGCTGCAGCCAGGACTTTTTTTTAATCCCTTGTCTTTCATCATTTTTCTCATTCTGCCTACATCACCCCACCTCCCAGCTGTTGCATAGATGTTTGAAAGGAGAACATAAGTTCCGACATTTTCAGGTTCCAGCTCAAAAAGGTGTTTTGCCACATGCTCGGCTAACTCTATATTAGGATGGATTCTGCAGGCACCAAGCAATGCTCCCCACACATCAGCATTAGCTTCCACCGGCATCTCTTTTACCAAATCATAAGCCTCAACCAAGTGCCCAGCACGGCCAAGGAGGTCCACTATGCAGCTATACTGCTCGACATTGGGTTCGATGCAATAGTGCCTACTCATGAGTTCGAAGTAATGCATACCATCATCCACAAGACCTGCATGGCTGCATGCAGTCAGAATGGCAGTAAAAGTGACAGAGTCTGGCTTTATACCCTCCTGTTGCATTTGATAAAAAAGAGAGATTGCATATTCTCCATGTCCATTTATCCCACATCCTGCAATCATTGCAGTCCAGGAAATAACATCTCTTTGAGAGATGCTGTCAAACACATGGCGTGCATCCTCTATACTTCCACATTTAGCATACAGGTCTATAAGAGCACTACCGACAAGAATGTCCAAGTTGAGTTCATTTCTTATACAGTAATTATGAATTTCCTTACCCTGTTGTAGACCTTCTAAGTGGGTACACACTGGTAGAACACTAGCAATTGTAACGGAGGCCGGTCTCATGCCTGCTTCTTGCATTTGATGAAACAATTTCAGGGCTTTCTCATAGTACCCATTCTCAGCATAGCCTGCAATCATCCCATTCCATGAGACAACATCTCTCTTAGACATTCTCTCAAACAAATTGCCTGCATCATCCACACTACTGCATTTGGAATACATTGCCAGAAGGGCACTTGTCACAACCACATTTGACGCTAGTCCACTTCTGATTATGAAACTATGGACCTGCTTGCCTGGATGAAGAGCACCAAGAGATGCACAGGCAGGGAGAACACTAGCAGTAGTAACTGAGTTGGGTAGAATACCTCCTTCTAGCATTACATGAAAAAGTCTTAAGGCATTTTCACAATGACCATTCTGAGAATAACCTGCAATCATGGCATTCCATAAAACTACATCTCTACGAGACATTTTGTCAAACATTAGGCTAGCATAACCTATACAACTACAATCAGCGTACATTGTTAAAAGGGCACCCTGGACAATCTCATGTGAATCCAATCCTCTTCTAATTGCAAAATTATGCACCTCCTTGCCCTGTTTAAGAGCTTCTAATTGAGCAGACGCAGAAAGAATGCTCACAACAGTGTATGAATCTGGTTCCACCCCAGTCGACAACATGCGAACAAAGAGTTCCAGAGCCTGTTCACCATGTCTGTTTTGGGCATAACAGGAGATCATCAAGTTCCAGGATACTAAATCTCTTTGGGGTATTCTATCCTCTGATTCTCTTTCGGTCATCCTGTTGGACACTTGGTGTGCATTCTGCAATTCTCCTTGAGGCAGTTCGTCAAACACTTGGAGTGAATCCTGTAATTGTCTTCGAGGCATCCTGCCAGAAACTTCCCACGCATCCTGTGCTTTTCTTTGAGGCATTCTCGCATACGTTTGGTGTGCATCTTGCAACTCTGTTCGAGGTATCCTATCAAAAGTTTGGCACACACCTTGTAATTCTCTTTGATGTATTCTATCGAACACTTGGCATGCATCCCGTAATTCTTTTTTCTGAAGCATTTTGTCAAACACTTGACGTGCATCATCCAGTTGCCCACATTTCGCATACATATCAATGAGAGCATTAAGCACAAAACAATCTCTCTCAAATCCTCTCGTAATTATATAACCATGGATTCTTTTACCATGTTGCAGAGCCAACAGTCCTCCGCAGGCTTTGAGAACGCAAGGAAACGTAAAACTATCTGGCCTAACGCCAGTCCGTTGCATTTCGTAATATAACAGAAGAGCTTCCTCAAACAGACAATCCCTCACAGAGGCTGTAACCATGGCAGTCCATGTGACACTGTTTTTGCTAACAATTCTATCGAAAACTAGGCGTGCACTTGAAAAACTCCCACACCTAGAATACATGTTCATAAGGCTGGTTTGCAAGTATACATTTTGTTCTATCCCGATCGTAACTACACGAGCATGGACCTGTTTTCCTTCACGAAGAGATTTCATGGCCGCACACGTTTGCAATTGAGAAATCTCGACTGGTACTATGCTTGGCTGGTCATTGGCAGTGGCACTGAAAAACTCCATCTGGTTTTTGTATATAGCTATGTTGGTTTTACATGGTTTGGTGGTAGAAATAAAAGGAATAGCATTGTTATGTATGAATCTGAAATTGAAGAGTGTATAGATCTGTTTGGCTGCAAATGCCATCTATGACAAGTATATGCAAAGGGAATAATGCTGGTTTCCTTCATGGATTTGCCAAATTCAACTGTCCTCTGTTACAATGGAACGAAAATTTACGGGTATCGCTACTTCTTTTGGAGGCTTTCACGTTGATTAAAAATTAAAACATCGGCTTCGGTAGAATTTTGAGAGGGAGTTTTTGTTGGAATTTTACTTTTGGAACGTTATACAAGGAGCGTTTACATTGTATTAAGAAAAAATATAATTACACAAGGTTTTAAAGTAAAGTAGGCGGATATATCATAGTACAAGAAATTTGTAGGAGAAATATCTTGACTTCAAAATAAAAAATTAGCCGGTCAAAGTATGGTCTAAAAATTATAAATAATTAGATTGTAGATTTTTACGCACAGGTTGTCATCTCAAGAAGTATCAGGGGGAGAATCATTCTTGGGAAGCATTGACCAAGTGGACGACTCCACGTCGAGAATCTCCAGAGCATCCCTGCCATCTAGGGGGTCGTCATAAATAGTGATAGGCCAACCATTAGTTCGTTGTGGAGGAACAACAATGCTTGCCAAAGGCCGTTATAAAGAATTAGCATCAGACTTGCTATGAGAACTCCAGCGCCCTAGGGGAGAGCAAGGAGAAAAGTAGCCCCTGTTTCTAGACCAACTTCTTCTTCGATGCCTCTTAGGAGGAGGAGGTGGCGAACCATAGGGCGGGCCATTAGACAAAACCCTGCTCATGGTGCAAGGGGCACTCCCCCATTGGTCGAGGAGCTCTTATAGGTGGTAAAGGTCCAGAGCCATCTTTTCCACTTGAACTTGAATCTACAAATAGATCAAAGAAATAACAATCACCTTTTTATTAACAGAAAATGAAATTTCACAAGTCTCGTGATTAAAAATATCATTGTTCCTAGATTTCTATAGTTGAAAGAGAATAATAGCACAGAGGAATTGCCAAAGAAAGGCAATAGAGGTCGGCTAAATAGAATAATCCCCAAAGAGCACCTATCATCAAGAGAAAGGCTTAGGGTGGTAAGGCTGAAATATTGAATGAATCCAACACCAAGCAGACTAGACTTTCAGACAAAACTAAAACAAATGTTTAAAGGATTCTAGACGCTTGCAAGCTAGATAGAAGGGTTGGGGAATGCGAAGGTGGAGCAACGTCTCACTGAAGGGAAGTCCTTGGTAAATCAAACACCATAAAAAATTAGCTAGCTTGGGCTCCAGGCCAAATTGCCACACATGGTCCAAATAGGCGAGCCAAGTCCTAAGAGAGGACTGGAGACCCTAATGCCTGTTGAACTTGTCTAAAGCCATAGAGAAGGGACTCATCCCCTAATAAAAGTAGCATGGAAGAGTTGTTCTTGAAATGTGTATCACAATTCCACCTCCAGTCTTTCCACTAGGCCTTAGGAGGCTGCAAGGCAAGTTTATGCAACATAACATCATGTAGCAACTCCTGAAAGCAAAGAATAGAAGGTAAGTTTGCCTTGTTTAACTGAAACTTGATTTTTAGTTCAAGGTAGGGAATTCGATCCTTGTAGGTAACCAATTCTTGGATAGTGTGATCCCTTGTTGGAATAATTGTAGAGCTTTAACACTAGGTAATTCAGCAAGGGGAATAGAGGAAGTAGTAAGAATAGGGGACCACCATAAGCTATGGTCATTAAAAGACAACCCTGTGCGAAAATCATTCCCACCTACTTCAAGTGGGATTTGACGGTTTCAAAAGCCTTCCAAATGCTTTTGACCACAAAACATCCATAAATCTTGATAGGAATCGTAGTGATGGGAAGGTATTGGAAGCCAATATTTTTCCAATTGGTTTTAACATAGGGAGAGCCCACGAAGATACAATGTCTTAGCAAAATTTTACAATAGTCATTACCCTTAATAACCCGAACAACCCACTTGGCACACTGGGCCATACTTTACCAATAGGTTTCAATTATTCCCATGTCAGCTTTATCATGAGGGAGGCAACAAATATCCTAAGCCACTCAATGAAAACCCCAAGCACTATTAGAATTGGCCCAGGAGAAGTCTTTAAGGATTTTGGCTAGATGCGCTCAATAGACATGAATAGCTGCCAAAATTTTGGTGCAAATATGAAACTTGCATGTTAGAGATAAGGGCTTAGTGATTCAATATTCAATCTTTTTATCAATCCTGTTGAGGACATACTACCAAAGCTTTGTCGTAGAACTATCAAAAGTAAAGGGGATACCCAAGAACTTGAATGTCCCCCTTAAGCAATCCATTGCCAATTATACTTGCGAAGCTACTCAGGCATAAGCATCATGCTTTGTGTAGAAACCCCTGTTTCCCTGATTTCTGAAGCTGAATGTTTTTTTGGACTGTTTTGTGTATTTTGGTTTTTTTTCTGTTTTTGCATAAATAAAAATGCATTTTTGCCAGATAAATTCAAATAAATAAATAAATAGCAGTATACTCTTTTAACTAGCTAATCTCTGATCTTATTATTCACTCCAAATGATTACAATAAAGGATCTCTTGCATGCATACAAAATAATATAAAAATTTGTTCAAAACTTGATTTTTTTGCAATCTGAAAGAAAACCCTAGATCTGGTACGGCGGCAATAAATAAGCTTTTCTCTGGTTGTCGTTTCAAAAACACAGTCGCCGACGTCGGTTATATTACCGCGATTGGTCGGATAATACTGTCGATGTCGGTTTACTCTGTCGATGTCGGTCTCTGCACTGCCAATGTCGGTCTTTGGATGTCGATATACTCTGTCGATGTCGGTATACCCTGCCGATGTCGGTATTGAGTCGGCCAATGTTGGTCTCTGCGCTCCTTGCGGGCTGCGACTGCTGAAACACACCTTTTTCTAAAATTGTATGGCCTGGTACAAAATCGTACCAATTTCGTACAACAGTAGTAAAAACTATACGGCCTGTAAGCTGGACGCCTGATCTCAAGAAATATTACGCTAATACTGAAGATCTTTATCTGGATGATTTTTGGATCAAAACCCTGATGGAATAAATCTCTGTGAATCTCTGTGATAATCTCTGTGTGAAATTATCTCTCTCCTGGCAATAGATCAGCTGATATTTCACAACCTCTGAATTGCACACCCTGAAGATTGCACGTTCTCCAATGCAAATTGAATACTGGAACCCTTGGCTCAGTCTTCTCAGAAAATAATTAACAAAAATTGTCTTCAACATGAATTGAATGACACACCCTCCAATGAGAAACCCTTATATCCTCTAAAAGGTGTGCTTGCCCTAATTAGGGTTTCATAATTAAAAATTAGGGTTTCCTTCTCTTTTAATTTTTCCATAGTCTAAAGACACAATTTTAATTATAAAAATATAATTAAAACGGCCCCCTTCATAATGAGCGCCCCCTTGGGTCAAAACGCCTAAGTCATTAAATTATGCCAAATAATTAATATTTAATCAAATCAATTAAATATTAATATCTCCCTCAATACATATCCGATTCTCAAACCATCTGAAGCTGGCAAACAAGGGAGTGATTCCGCACATGACCATACCATAATAGGGGTGCTCTGCTGAGTACCAAAAATCCCTAAAAAATAGGAACTCAGGCAAACGGTGTCCAAAAGAGCCCAAACGAAAGCCAACTGGAAAAATTTTGATAGTCGAAGCCAAGCCAAGCTCCATCATGACCCTATATCCATCCTATCAGCCTACGAGGGTCGCATAATAGGCTAATCATCAGCTCTGAGAGATGTCAACTGGAAAGGGGGCATGACACTTTGTCAAAAACATTGAGATTTCCTCCATTGTAGGTTGGACCCTGAAACCAAATAGAAAGTGTCAAGGCATTGGATAACTTCATTAAAGGTGGCCTCTTGCGCTTCAAGCGTGGGGAAGATGTCATCTGCAAAGTGTCCATTGATTAGCTAGGAGTGTGGTTGGGCAAAACAATGCCCTAAATAAGCCCTTGAGAAGCTTTTGAAGCCAAGAGATAAATTAGGGCTTCAACAGATAACATATACCATGCTAGAGCAAGGGGACAACCTTAGCGAATACAACATTGAAGCTCAATCCTATCGGTTTTATGCCCAATAATAGTGAGGTAGGTTGAAGCATCATGAAGCAATGTCTGCACAACATAAATGAAGTAGGGGCCAAAGCTGAGAGCTTTGAGCATGGCAAGAATAAATTGCCACTCAATCTTATCATAAGCTTTTTCAAAGTCTAATTTAAGAAAAGTAGTTCTCTGGAGAGAGGAACGGGCCCAAGCCATGCCTTCTCAGACCACAATAAGATTAGCTTTGATCTAATAATGACAGGCAAGATGAGTTGGACATAGTCAACAAGGGCTTTAGCAAGAATCTTGTAAGCAACATTGAGCAAGGTTATCAGCGTCCAAATGGTAAGCAACTCATGATCTCCAACTTTAGGAACGAATTTGATATTACCTTGGTTGATTATGGGTCCAAGGGATTGATTATGCAAGGCTTATTTGTTGACTTGCAGTAAATCAGGTCTGGTAAACTCCTAAGTAGCTTTGTAAAATTCACATGGGAAGCCATCGAGGCTAGGGGATTTATCATTGTTCATGCAATGCAAAACCTTTGTGAGCTCTTGTAAGGTGAGTGGGGCATCACAAAGCTACTAATCGATAAGTGTGAGCTTGTGAGGCACCACATCGAGGCATTTTTGAAGTGCTTGGGTTCGCTCAGCTGTGAAACACTGAGTTCGAAAAACCATCTTGTAGTGTTCAAGGAAAGCCGAAGAGATATCAAACTAAGAGGTCAACCAGGATTGAGACACTTGAATGGATTTGATTCCCTTGCCAACTTGCTTGGCTTTTAATGTTATAAAAAAATCCTTAGATGTCTTATCACCAATTTTTAGCCAATATAGCTGAGCGCAAAGGTAAGCGCCTCTGGCCACATGGCTATCTGCCACCTTAAGGTGGCATTTGAGAGAGGCTACAAATTGATGCAACTTCATGTTGAAAGGATCAAGCTCGAGGGAGACATACCCGTCAAAACTCATTGAGCATGCCCTCTTCTGACCACTTTTAGATCCAAGCAACATGTTTTCCATGGTGGCGAAGGAAGGAGGTGGTGTAGAGAATGGTCTCATTCCACCACTCAATCCAATAGGCGGCATATGGGGGTCACAAGGCAAGGTTCTAGATCTATGCAACGAGTCAGATCATTTCAACATGACTCAGCATAGAAGTATTAAGGACAAATTGAATATGTGGCACATTATAATGTCCCAAAGTCCATTCCACTTTGAAAGACTTTGGGGAATGGTCTAACAAAATAATACTAGAATAGACACTGACAGGCTGGCCATCAATGCTAGAAAAGGAAAAAAGCTTTTTCTATGACAACATAAAGCGGTTGATCCACTTGAACATGCGGTGATCCTTAGATTGGTAGTTGGACCATGTAATCCAAGACGGGGGGTTAAATGTCTGTCGAAGGAGTAGGTCACCCAAACCCCATTTATTTTTGAAAGAAAACCAAGCCTCATGTTCACGAACACATCAACGCACGGGGAGGGCCCCAACCTTGTCTTGAGTGTTCAATCATGTTGAAATCTCCACAAACTAGGCATGTGGCAGCAGGCAACCCATCGACCAAAGATTGCCAAAGCAGGTAGCAGTCGGGGCCATCATTAGGTACATAGATGTTGAGAATGCCAAATGGATGGCCATCAATGTCAAGAATAATTTACACTGCCCGATGTGAAGGGTCCTCTCCCATGGAAATAATGCCAGGGGAAACCTTAGGGGCAACAAAAATATAAGTGCCACCACGTCCCTCCTCATATAAGGTGGTGATCTGGGTGGCATCATGCCATTTTGTTGGAATTTTATCAAAAGCATAATAAAATTTTATAAAATTATTCATACATAGAGATAGTCTAACATTAGCTTAGGTAATCTACACTATCCCAACAATTACAAATCTTCTACTCTAATTTACATTATCCTAACAATTACAACTCTTTTACTCTAATTTACAAATGTTTATATGAGTTTAACAGCCTAACTAATCTGTGTGTATGTTGTTAATAAATTAATATCATTTATAATAGTTATATATAAATTAATATTATGAATTAAGTATTCTAACATTTCCTCCTCAATTAATCATAGTCTCAAGAGAACAAGAGAGAATCTTGGAATGTCTCAAACTTATCAAGTGTGAGTGACTTAGTGAAGACATTTACACACTGATCTTAATTGGGGTAAAACTAGATTTGAATGTTGTGTTATTGAACATGTTTGCATAAGAAATGGACTTAAAAATTGATGTGCTTCATGCGATCATGAAACTCTAAATTGCAAACAAATTGTAGAACACCTTGATTGTCATAATGAAAAAATGTACGATGTGTTTGTGGTGCTTATAGTCCTAAAACTATGGTTTGTAGCCATATTGCTTCGCAAACAGTTTCCCCTGTTGCACAATACTCTGCCTCAATGGAAGATTAAGAAACAAAGTTTTGCTTCTTACTCCCACATGAGACATGACTAGATTCTAGTAAGAAAACAAATCCACATGTGGATTTGTTGTCATCAATAGACCTACATGATCTACTTTTGTGTAACCTGTCAATAAGAATTGATCATTCTTCTTGTATTTTAAGCCATAATCCATGATACCTCAAATGTATCTCAATATCCACTTTGCTACTTTCCAATGACTCACCTCTAGTTCCAGCATGAATCAAGAAAGATAAATATCAACATAGCTAATGTAAAGTCTATTGTAGGTCAAGTAAATGAGACTCTCAATCTATTGTTGATAGAGAGTGGCATTTACTGGTGGTGATGGATCTGAACGAGATAGTTGAAGTCTTGTCTCTATGGGTGTTGTAATAGGCTTAAAGTCCATTCCATAATTTATCGAGCATGGTATTGGCATAATTCATTTTAGACATGAAGATGTGGTGTCCCTTTTACCATACCTTCAAACCAAGATAGTATTACAACAATTTGAGATTTATCATGTCAGAGGATCACCTAAGATAATTCTTTGTTGCATCAATCATCTTCATTGAGTTGCTAGTGATAACTAGATCATTGACATACACAATTACAATCACAATCTCCCCTCCTTGCTCCTTGAGGTATAGGTTTGGATCATATGGACTCCTCTAGATTCTATGTTGTATGAGATGCTCCTCAATCTTGACATACCAATCTTGGGGAGCTTGTTTGAGACCATATAATGACTTAATAAATATACACACTTTTTGTTCTTGACCAGGTG
Organism: Torreya grandis; assembly: GCA_037957365.1. Classification (NCBI taxonomy): domain Eukaryota; kingdom Viridiplantae; phylum Streptophyta; class Pinopsida; order Cupressales; family Taxaceae; genus Torreya; species Torreya grandis. Next base: position 558,624 of record JARHVA010004422.1, read on the forward strand.
TGACAAAACACCTTGGTTGGGTCAATTAGACTTCCTCGTATAGATATCCATTTAGGAAGGCACTTTTCACATCCATCTAAACTATGTGACCATAGCAAAGACCATTATGATAGTCTTTATCTTAGTTGTGGGAGCAAAATTCTCATCATAGTCAATGCCTTCTTTTAGTGTGTAGCCCTTTACTACAAGTCTTTATTTGTACTTGTCAATGTTGCCATTTGGTTTTACTTGGTCATAAAGATCCACCTGTAACTGATAGGATTATTCCCTGGTGGAAGATCAACAAGCTACCATGTATTATTTTTCATCAGTGATTGATACTTTGCATCCATGACCCCTTTCCAAGGTTTTGACTCTTGGGATTTATGAACCATTAAGGGTTCATAATATTTTGCAACTATGCTCATTAGGGCCAAATTCACCTCCGCACGAGCCATGCTATGAGTCTTTTATCCTAAAGTGGAAGCGTATGTAAATCCATCCAATTTTGCATGTTGTATAGTGTTGGAATACCATTTGGTCATGCATTGAATGGTGTTGGTGGAGCTAGAGGACTCGGCTAACTATTATCATTGTCCTCATCCTCACGACCACTACCAACATACTTTTTATTTGCATGCCTAATGCCTATATTAGATGACTGTGGAGGGTGATTGGACTCACCTATCTCATCAAATACAACATCCTTGCTGATGTAAATCTTCTTGGTTTTTATATCCATGAGTTGATAGTTCTTTGACTCTTCACTATAGATAGCCAAGAAAGATGCATGCTTTCTTATCTAGTTTTTTTTCTCTTCTTTTTAGGGACATGTATATGTGCTTTACTTCCAAAACATGAAGATGATAAATAGAAGGCTTATACCTAGTCCTTGCTTCTTGTGGTGTGATACCTTTTTGATTCAACAAGTAGACCATTATGTGAACTACTTCTGCCCAAAATGTACAAGGTAGGTGTAAGTCCTTAATCATGCAACACACCATCTCCATAATAGTGTGATTACATTGCTACACAACACCATTTTGTTGTGGAGTATCAGGTACATTCAGATATCGGTGAATGTCATGTGCCTTAAAAAATCTATAGAACTCTTTACTGGTGTATTCCACCCCTCAATTTGAGTGGAGGACATTAATGCGATGGCCAATTTTTTATTCCACAGTGGCTTTGAAATCTTTAAAGAAGTGAAAGGATTGCTCCTTAGTCTTCAGGTAATATACCCACATCTTTCCTGAGTAGTCATCAACAAATAGTTGAAATGATGGAAGCTATTAACACTAGGATGCATGTGCTTGCAAAGATTGGTATAGCCCTGATGTGTTCTTATGTCTGTTTTAACTTTATATTGTTTTCCATCTAGACAACTATAACAAACATCAATATTATTCTTTAGTGAGGGAAGGCATCTCACATTGTTGTGTCTACTTAGTGCAATTATGCACCCAAAACTTAAGTGTCAATCTCTCTTATGCCACAAATTTGTTGAGTTTTTATTTTTTACAACAAGAGCTTCTTTATCATTGTGGACACCATCAAGATAAAACTTTTTTCCTACACTAGAAGCTCTTGCAACAATTTTTGAGCTTTTAGAGACGTTTCTAATGAGACAAAATATTTCCATCTTGTGAATCAAATTCAACCTTAAGGTTGTCATTGAGCAAATGACTTACAAATACATATTTTTTGTTAGTCCTGGAATATATAGGAATTATGTGATTTTACATGCATGATTTTTAATAGATAAATATCACAAAAACATTGGAAAATATATGATGAATCATCTCCTAGAGATACATTACCACAATACATCAAATGGTTCAAGGTGGTGAACTAATCCTTTCGTCTAGTCACGTGCCTACAGAATCCACGTACCAAACTACATTTGGAGAAGTGATCTCCTTGTGTTTGAGTATTGAAGACATAATCCTCATTCGAAGGATCATTGTCATCAACAATGTTCCCACATTTATATGGGGAAGGCTTCTTCTAGCTACATGTGAATTGTGGCTTATGATTTTGTCCTTCTAGAGATTATTGGGGGTATTAGATTAGACAAATCTTTTGGTAACAAGGTTTGTTCTCATGTTAGTTCTATTGATTCCTTTGCTTAGGGGATTATTTTTAAGGTTTCATGGCCCTCTGCCCCTTTTGATGTGATGTAAGTGCATGTGATTCTTCATCTTCCTTTGTTGCATGCATAGCTTCTTCATGTGCAACATATTACACATATTAGATGAGGTCCAACCTTAAATCTGAGATGCTACTTCAGCTAAATATCCCTGGAGTAAACTCAATATTGTCTACAACACCAAGAACTAGAATACCATTTTGCACATACAAATCCAACCTCATTATCTCAAGTTGACGATAGGTGATAAATTTAAAGGCTTTCTTCATCGTGTTGTAGTATTGTAGGCCTTGCTCCAAGCATTGGGCAAGAAAGTGTTAGATGAGTCCATGGTACCCATCATCTTGAGAGCACCACCCCTCATCTACAAGATCTTTGCGAATTCTCTAAATATATTAGAGATGAAAACAACTTTTGAAAAGTTGGTTAATATTTTGCACAATAAGAAGCTATGCATGCAACAAAGGAAGATGAAGAAGAACATGCACTTACATCAGATCAGAAAAAGAAGTGGCCCATGAAGCCTTCAAAACAATCCCTTAAGTAGAAGAATCAACATAACTAACATGAGGACAAACGTTGTTCCCAAAAGATCTGTCTAATCTATGGAAAGACAAGACACGAACTAAAGAATTTTCAGTACAAAGCGTTTACACAAGGCTCATATAGCAACGATAATCCCAACATTGGATAGATCTTTTGGGAACATGGGCTGTTCTCATGTTAGTTCTATTGATTTGACTTTTGGAATAGTAGATGCGTGCAGCCAAAGCACCTTTTTCCACTTTAGTTGCTTACACTCGACTTCAGCAACCTTACTAAATCTTAATGGTCACTGTAAGTTTTTAAGGGACCAGCAGACACTGGGGATTAAGTTGTAATTTGATTTTACTTTTGTAATTGGTGATGGATGCAGCCAAAGCTCTTTGTGCCAATTCCGTTGCTTAAGGTCAACTTGAGTGACCTCACTTGCTCTTAACGGCCACTAAGCCTTTTTCACAGAACCAGCAGAGACACCGGGCATTGATTTGACTCTTGGAATAGGAGACGAGTGCAGTCAAAGCTCTTTGTGCCACTATAATTGCTTGCACTCAACTTCAGTGACCTCCCTAACTTAAATGGTCACTGTACATTTTTAATAAAGAACCTGCATTGACACAGGAATGGTTATATGAATAAGTATCCTGCGAATGTGACATATAGTTTTAGTACAGAGATTCAAAAACATTTCCAAATTAAACTTTGCCATATGCATTTCCTCTATTAAACATATCTAGTGGTCTACTACCAACTTCCCTGTAAATAACAAAGAAATTTCATACTGCTTTTCATGTATATAACGTCTCTATTACAATACAGACAGATCACTAGCGCTTTGAGTTTTCCCACATTTCACACATTTCCATATTAATCATGAAGTGAGATGCTCAATGCCAGTCGATGTATTCTGTTTATATTTGTTCCATTCACTCTCAAATTATTATATTCATGCTTCTAGAAATGTTTATATGTCTTTTTTATTTATGTGAAGCATTTATTCCACATTTCCTTTAACAGAAACTTTCACCCTGCCTTCCAAATACCCACGAAAATATTTCATATTTGTGCCGATTTAGTAAATTACCACTTCCATAATGGCATATGCTCACATTCCTTTGACAGAAACTTTCCCCTCTGCCTTCTAAATACTCATGGAAATATTTCACATTTATGCCAATTTAGTAAATTACCACTTGCATAATGGCATATGCTATAGACAACGGTCCAGGAGACATTTCTATTTCATTACAAAAAAATAAATTTAATTTATTAAGGAAATAAAATCAACATTTGCATTCGTTATAATATAAATTTCTATTATGTGAAACAAACACGATAATTTGCAAGAGCAACGTGAATGTATATTTTCATTTAACATTCATCACATGGATGAAAATAAAGCACGACAAACTTCAGACAATGCACCCAATAAAAACTAATAAATAAATATCATATAATAAAATATATAGCAATAGTGGATTCTCTCAAACAAAAAGGACAACGGGTTTTAGTCAGCTGCATGAACTAGCTGTTAAACTTGGATTACACATCTTGTTGATATACAAGTACTGAAAGCATTGCTTAACTGCTTTCTACATACCATGCATGTCTCCTTTCTACATATTATTCATTAATGAATATATCCACATTTAAAAGACAACAATTTCATGGATCAAGAACTCCAAATGAGATCTGCCCCAGCTGCCTTTTTCCCCAGTACACAAAAAGAAGGCAAAAGAGGATATGACCATAACAATGAATTTAAAGCACAACTATCCCTGCTTGCAGGAGCTCTCTAGATCCTCAACCTATCATGAAAATACTCCCATAAAGGTCTCATACATTATCTGACCAGAATTCCCTGAAAAATGCTTTCTCAAATGCCTTCTCTTCCTGCATTTTCTCTTCAGCTTCCAACTTTCTCAACCTTTTAGATAGAGCTTTCATCTTTTTCGTAGTTCTTTTTGTTTTCCCCTGATAAGACAATAATCTCCATCACAAAACATCCAAACAATGTTGCAAGAATGACACACAAAATGTTAGGAGAAATGATAACAAAACTTACTTGAGCATTGTCTTTTGGTGTTGAGTTGCTTATTTTCTTTGGTTTCTTTTCTGCGCCGATGCCATGCTTATCATGTTTCACATGCGTTTCTATAGGATCCAACCTGCCCTGATAGAAACGATAGTCATTCAAAATCACAAAAGTAGAAAGATTACCTGAGAAAAAAATCACAAAGATAACAAAAACTAATTTCCAAGCAGAGATCAGCCAAACAAAGACATGGGTTGTCACCCACACACAATAAATTTAGTTTTTGGATGTTTACTTCCCATCTTTGATAAAAAATTTTGAGTAAAAAAACACCCAAATAAAGTATATATTCACCCCACTTGAAACACATTTGCAAATCCTAATATTTTGAGTATATTTTAAATGCTGATCTGATGTCAGCAGGTATGGGGGACTGACATGATTAATTGAATACACACTTGTCTAAACAAGGAGGAAGGGGTTATAAATTCTGTCACCAAGGATATGCCACATGCAGAGCAGTAGCTTCTAATTAAGAAAGCATCACAAGGATATCAACCACGAGGCAAGGGTGCACAAACAGTCTAGTGTAAGTACAAGAGGAGGTTGCTAATTAGACTTGGGAACTTGCACCTCCAAGCTTTTTTACAAATTGGAAACACCTTTGGTGTGTGGGATACTTCACATGACTTCCACGACTCAAAACGGTTACAACATGAGATTATTACATAGATGACAAGAACAAATTTCAAGCATTGCAATATGCCACATATAGATCAATAGCTTGTAATTAAGAAATCTGTCAAAATGATAGCGACCACATAGCAAGGGCATTACAGAAGTGCAACAGGCACCTATGTTTGTACTGAAAAAGTTGCTGATAGTACTACAACCCAGACAAACATGCTTTTTGAAAAGAAGTGGAGATTGTATGTTACGACTAGTACACATCTCATCAACGGAGTGACTTGCAAGAAAAATCTCTAGGCCACAGGGTACATGAAGTGCCCAAGTATGTAGTGAAGTTTTGGTGTGGCAAATATGAGTAAATTTAACCCATGCTGAACTATTAAATTTGTGCCCTACACTCACCCCAATAAAGAATGGGATCTAAATTTACCACACACTGTGTTAAAAGCCACCACAGAATCTCCCAAGATTTACTAAGAAAAGAAACAATTGCAATTATAGTCAATTTAATTTGATCTATTAGAATGAAATAAAAATTCTCAAAATTTAAATCACCCCGTAAAAGCTTCCACAATTATTCTACAATAAGAACATGAATCTGGTTTAAATGGCACAAATACAACAAGACAGCCCATAACCCGAGTGTAGATGTAGTGAGGTCACAGTGTACCAAATGTGGGTTTATTTAGTAGTGTGCCCTAACAGTTAAAAACAGCCACAACCTCACGTAATATTTACCAAGAAAAAGAAACAACTGTTTTTATCCAAGATTTAGTTTTATCTTTTAAGATGGTACAAAATTTAATTCCTTATAATTCCCAAAAAGCAAAGCATGAATCGCGTTCAAATCCCTTCACTACAATAAGGCGGCGGATAACCCCAGCATATATGTTGTCTGGTTGTGGTGGACCGCATATTGGTATATTTGACCATGTTTCCGACATAGTATTTTGCCCTAATTTGACCAAATTCATGCTGTTAGCGCAGGGTAATTGTGGGCAATTTGAGAAGTGATTGGAATTTTAAGGTTTTGTACCATTCAAATAAATAAAATTGAATTGGATATAATCACAATTGTTTGTTTCTCTTAATTGCCACAATCTCGCCCAAGATTATAATAATTCTGTTTAATCGCAATTTACTTTTCTCTTAATTACTTCAGCTTTTTCCAATCGGCCGTTCAAAATTTTCAACAGTTACTTATCACTCCAACCCAAACACTCGCAAACATTAAAAAATTAATAGTAATTATCCAAATATATGCATAATTCAAAACAAACAAAAAGCACAGAAATCCAAATTGGGCAATCAGGTATGATAATCCCAACCTGCTCTGCAACTCCCAAACCTGTACCTTCTTTCCATCCACATTTCTTCAGCAGCTGCAAACAAAAATGCCGCCCAAAATTTTGATTCACAAACCCTAAACGCCAAGTTTCCCAATTTTTAACATAAAAAGAGCAATAAAAATAATAAAACCTTACCTGGAATCCGATGTTGGAGCCCTGCATCGTGGAGGCTGCGTGGGAAGTGGGCTCTGCTGAATGCGAAGCCCAACTTAGCCCTAGGCCTAACCCTAACCCTAGATAGCTTTGCTCTTCGCTCTGTGTATCCTGCTTTCGTTTAGACATTCTTTTGGTTAAGATATAGATGAACGCATGGCATTACATGTTACGTAACTATCAATTTTATGCGCAGAACATGGCCGTCAGCGCAGAGGAGAGCCCTTAACGGGCAAATTATTATTATTATTAGGGGTAATATTGTTTGATACGAAACAATATTAATGAATGAAAGATTTGTATAACGTATGCAAATTATTATTATTATTTAGTTCTTGCTTGGGCATTAATTTTCTATTTATTATTAGAGAATATTTTATTTTTCTATTTGTCAATATAATTATTAAAAAATTATTTAAAATAAAAAATATTTAATAAAAATATATTGTCTTCAATGTTGCATTAAAAATATTATATAGCATGATAGTTGCTATTAACTACGTCATATTAACGGTTAATATGTTGTGTTTGGTTCAGATGTTTAAGAGATGGATGTCGTCATGGTTATTAAAGATGTTGGCTCCTCCATCAGATATAGTCAAACAGTTTTGCTCATTGGTCGACAAGTACCTTACAGAGTCTATCCATACATTTTGCTAATCTTAATCGTTAGCTCTCTCGAGTTTCGATGACTCTACGGGGTACTTTGACAAACTCTGAGTGGACTCCAACTCCCAACCTTGGCGATCTCTTATGTATGACTTGGTAACAGGTTGCAATACTCAATCCCCGGCAAACAATTCCATGAGGCGGATCCACTCTGCTTGCCCTTCTCAAACACCTATACGACTGAACATAACTTTTTTTTTTTGCTTAGCCCGTATTTTTTAATAATCTTTAGTATTCTTTAGTTTGTAGTAGTTTTGTAAACATAACTAAAATGTATATAGTTATTTTTGTATTTTTCAATAATTGTTATTGTTTACTATGTTCAAGACTGCGGTCAACTTTGATGAGTCACGATTCATTCTCTTTCCATTTCCATTTACTTAATTAATTAATACAAAATAAAAACAACAACCAATTAAAAATGTGGTCTTGTTTCTTATTCGCTTGAATCGAAAGCTAAGTTTTTAGAAGCATCTGGTTTGTTTATTTAAACTTGAGTGCCAATGTCGTTAATTATATGCATTACTTTAAAATTTACTTGTAAAGTTAGACATTTATGCTACTTTTAATTTTATGTTTATTTTTATTTTTTATTTTTTGGTTTCTTATCATGTAATATAGTTTTTTAATATTCTCTTATTGATTATAGATGTTTTTCTATATGCTAGTTTTTATTTATTTAATTTATTATATTTGTTGACAAGATTTTGTTATAGAATGTAAAAACAATTTGTTAATTTTATAGTCTTTAATAGTGTTAAATTTCGTACATTTCACTTTAGTTTATAGTTTTATTGTTTTATTCCAAATAGAACATTTGCTAGTCACTCCTCTTAGAGGGAATTATTATCCATATAGTCTTTGCCATGTGTTAATTTGCTTAAATGCTATACCCTCGACCTCGTCATAATAAACATAAGTCACTGTAAAGTCAATACACATATTTTTTTTAGAAGTTAATACAATTTATAATTTACAAGTCATGAATAAATATTGTCAATGCTAGGCAATTTAACCATACAAATAGATATCTATTATGTTTTTATATTTATATAAGACGATACAATGTGTAATTTATAATTTACATGAAAAATATATAGTATGTAAATTGATAAGTCTATAACTATTGATAACCTACGAGAATTTTTAGCTTTCATATACATTCTCAAAACATGAAATTAAATTAAATCTTGTCAATTGTTAACCTTGATTACATGCAACTCAATCATAAACAATTTCAACACAAAAGCAGGTACTAGCCACTACACTACCCTTACTATATTAGGAGTAATATTGTTTGATATGAAACAATATCAATGAATGCAAGATTTTTATAATGTGAAACTGAAAAGTCTATGAGACTAAATGTTATAATAAGGATGTTTTTAAATAAACCTAGCAATATAAGACAAGTTTTTTTTTTCCTATGTTAAATCTTTAATTATAAGAGGGTTGTGTGGCAGTTATTCCTTATTTTTATTGTGTTAATTGTATTGTTGTGTTAAAATTATAGGACATTGAAGAATAGAAAAAAAAAAATGGAATGTAAGATATTTTAGAGGTTAAGTTTGTAGGTTAGTGGAAAAAATGTTGCATATTAGCAAGGAGCAATTATTGTTGCTAGATATGATGAAGAAGTGATATAGCTGAACAAAATTACATATTAATATAATGGGTAATATGTAAAAAGCAATTAAATATAAATTGAATTTATATAGTAATTGGAATATAGAGATGCTACTTGTTTTAGTAAAATATAGTAACATATAGAAAAATAATTAAAGAAAAAGATAATGTAGTAATTAAATTGAGTTTTTTGTTAAAATGTTATATGCATAGTATATTTAGTCAGATATATAAATAGTTAATATTTTTTTAAAATGATTTTACTAATGTATCATTTTTTTGTCAATAAAGTGTTATTATACCAAGGAATATAGTAATTGATCTAAAACTAAATATGAAAAATGTAGTGGGTTGTTAAGGCATTTTAAAATGCCCTGCAAAATAAAAAAAAAGTATCTGAAATTAGTTAGGTGTCATTTTTTTAATTTATTTATTTTTAAAATATCAATAAAAGAAAAGATCGTTGGAGGTGGGAAGTAATGAATTGACGTACTTTGATTTTAGTTTGTTTTTTTAGTGTGTATAATGTAATTTTATTGGTCGAGTGTAAATATTTTTAAACAAAAAGTATTTGAAGCATGTGGATGGTAGTAGATTTATCCTTTATATAGTCTTCATAAGATATTTTTATTAATGTAGGTAGCAATGTTTTCAAGACCCAGTGTTGAAGATCATTGGTGGTAGCTATTTTTAACACTTTTTAGATTGTTAATGAGGTGATGTGTATAGGCGTTCTAAATTTATTGTTGACATGAAGAGCAAAATAGGGTTGTGTTGTGTGGTAGTTGAAGTGTTTCAATAGGCATGTTGTATCTATTACAAATGGGTTGAAAGGACATGAAATATATATTTGCAACTAATAGTGTTCCTTGTACCTGTGAAAATACTAATGCAAAATATCAGTATAGATAAATAATGTGGAATTGATAATGAAATTAAACTTAAAATCAATTAAAAATAATTATTTTTTTCCAATGTTATTAGAATATAGAAATATCAACAAAACCATGCACTCTAAACATTTAAAATCTTTATCTATTAAAATATGAAACTACCAAAACTTAAGCAACAGATGCTTATGTTTTGAAAATCTCTACAACATATATTTAAAATAAGAAGTCATAAGATCAACACCTTTGAACTACCGATTTTCATAGTAACTATATTTATCTCTATACTTAGAGATGAAAGCAACTACTAAAAAAATAGACGATATTCCTAAAATTAAAGAAAATATTAAATATTTTCTCTATATTGTTAAATTTAGAATAAAGTAGTAAAGTTTTACCTTGAAATTGAGATCCTCAAAGCAAATGGTGTAAGTTATTCTAAAGTTTAGTCTCCCATACTGAAGAATTTCTTCTAAATCCACATATCATGGAATTTTTTTTGATACTTTCAAGGCAATTGAAAGTTAGATGCTAGTAATGTATACAAAGTTAGATGCTTATATATATATATATATATATATATATATATATATATATATAGTAAAATATTGTGCCTAAGGACTTTTGTCGCTGCAAAATTTAATTACATTATGTCTCAATACACAATAAGATTCCACAATTTGTTTATTTGAAAGAAGGCACATTATCTAAGAAATACACTTAAAATTTGCACCATACATCCAATTAAACAACATAATCAGGATTTTCTAACATTTTTAATCACTATCAAACATGCTCACAAGATTCAAGTACACAATATTTAAATGTTTTATTGTTTTTGGTTTATGCACACTAAAGCCATTATACAAGTGTTTTTTTCAAAGATGGGAATGTGCCTTACAGAAAAACAATTGTATGTGAGCAAGAAATGGTGCATTCAAATCATCATACAAATAATCGCTTCTTGCAAAACATGGCTTATTTTCACTTTAGAACCCTTGATTAATGACAAAATTAGATAAATTACATGTCATCAATTTTTATTAAAAAATGTTAAAGCCAGGTCCAAATTTTTCTCCAAACCTCAATTTTCACAGTAGAGAATGTAGACAATCAAAAAAAATTTGAATATGGATGCCCAATATTTATGCCTAGAATGCAAAAAATGTGAGGAACTTGTTGGTTTTGGTTTGAGAATGCCACAAACTTGTTAAGTGAAAATAAAAGTGCACTTATCTTATATTTCCCAATTAGTATTGTTAGAGGTTGCCCATTAATGGATTGATGAACCATGTAGTGTATAGGGTAATAATAATATGATGTTATTTATCTTTTGTTTAATTATAAATTATAGTAGATCAATTTGAGGATGATCCTAGCTTGCATTTATACCCTTGTGGTATAATGTTTGTGTTGATTTTGGGACTGTGGATGATATTGTGATTTAAATAATATCTCAATAAATTTTTTTAGCACCCTATTAGGTAACAACACATGCTATCATGAATGCTTCCTCATATTGTGGATTCATGAGGGGCAAATTACAAACCTTGGTAAATTAAAAGATTGTATGAGAAAGTATGAAGGGTATAGGTGTGTTGTTGTCCCTATCTTTTAATGTCACTTCCATGCTGAGATTCGATTCTATATTGATCATAACTCCAACTTGGAAAGTGGAATATTTTTACAATTATTCATTTGTTATAATTTATGACATGCTCAAGCAATGGTATATGCATGTAAGTGGTTAGTCTAGTTATTGATGATATATGAAATGATGTAATTAATATGACCACAATTTACACTGGGAAAGTGTTAAGAATGAACTTTGGTTAATTTTGTTGTAACACTTTAGATTATCTTGTTTAAGAAATTATAATATACTAGATGTACTTCTAGGTTCATATATTGTCTTATTTATTATTTAAACAAATGAACACCAATACCATGATCTATGAGGATTTAAAAATCTAGCAATTTACTCGCTTGTTGAGGTGAGATCATGGTATTATAATGGGAACCTTGCATCTATGTAAAAATCATATTGGTATAAATATAAGACCTCGATGTCATAGAATATTTTTGGAACCCATATAAGAAGTGTGAGATGTCACATTGAACAAACAATTTGTAAAAATTTCATTTCTAATGTCTGGATGACTCTTTATGTTTAGCATTTTAAGAGTAAATGGCCAAATTGTTATGTTGTCAAAGCTATTTTATGGTATGTCAGATTAGTGTGAAAAGGTGTAAAAGTACTAGACAAGGTAATTGAAGGATAGTGTTTCAGAATAAGTCATGAATCATCTAGTAGAATCTCTCTCATATTGTTTATGAAGTAACACTAAAATTGATAATAGATTGGATCATTGTAACTTGATGCAGGGTGGCAACAAATATGTCACAAATAGCTGAAAAGACACCACTAGATTTTTGAGGGCTCTTCAAATAAATGTGGATCATTTGGCATTATTATTTGTTGGTAGGGTGTTAAACCTAATAGTGAATCAACTACAACCTTTTGTAAAAAATCCAGTGGGATATCATGTTTACCAATTCAATTGGTAGAATTAACCATACATACATTAGTTTGCAGGGGTTGCAAGATAATAGTAGGGTGCATATCGATTCTCATGGTCCTTAGTTTCTTTATTGTATTCACAATTGGTAACTGCTATCCACTTATTTCCATTCATGTTACATCGAAATACAGTTTAATAATTATTAAAATAATTAAATTATTAGATGTAATTTACAAACGTTTGAAAAATAAAATCAACATGTTTATTGAGATGGTCAATTGTCCTGCTACCAAAAACATTGTCCAATTTTTTTTATTATGAACACAACTATGAGTGAAACTCATTAGTTAGGATAACAATTTATTAATTTTGAGTAAGTCAAATCAATTTTAATTGACAACAAAAATTTGATCCAATCATCAACAAACATTTGAAATATTCTATAATAACACCCTAAGGAATATTCCAAAAATTTTGCATGCCAAACTTTATAATTTTAATATAATAAGTGGTATCAAAAATTTTGATTGGCTATAACCTGAAACTTATTTGCTTCAATGAAAGGTATATTACCTTACTTTGGTAGGGACTAAAAATTGATAGAAAAAAAGTGTTGTTTAGCTAGTCTAGCCTCTTCAAATAAAGTGGTCTATTTAAAATTTGATGGGCATAATATTTTTATGAGGATTGATTTTTAAGAATACCTTTCCCGTGTATATATATTAGTAATATTGTACTTGTCTATTGTCAAATAGTAACAAGAGTTATAATGTGATAAGTCTGTGGAGTGTAATAAGGATCAATAGATTTAAATTAAATTTTAATACAATTATTTATTTACAATTAACTAGGCTTAAAATAGATGTAATATAGTAAATCATATCTAATTAATTTTTTAAACTAGAGAAATAAAGAAACATAAAAGTTTTAAAGATTTATCTTGAATATTGAGAGATTGGGTGATAGTCATCAAAATTTGACAATGGAAATTAGTCCTAAAAGAACAATCATAAGATGACATAGAAAAATAGTGATGATTAGATAATGTTGTATAGATTGTTAAGTTTTAAATCTATCTATGTCTTGACTATCAATTTTCATTCCTAGAAAAATTCAATTAGGAAAAACATGTTTTGATGATTGTGTTAATATGATCTTTGCCTCCAAAAAATTCACTTATTTTTCCATGCCTTCACTTAGATTGATAGGGAAATGGGCTTCTTATTTCCCTAATTGGGTAGCTAAATATTAAACTTGTAAGGAAAACAATCATGCCAACCATGTTTAAGACACACCAAGCATGGGGTAATAACATCAAATGCATTAAAGACATTCCAAACACTAAATAAGCACATCAAACACATTAAAGACACATAAAACACTTGGACAACACCCTTGACACATTGAAGATGTTGAAAATTGACCCAAGTTAATACAACACAATTGTATTAATATTTTATTTAATCATATCATTGTGTGTGTGTGAGTTGTATCAACAACTCACTAGATAGTATGGATTAAGATGGGTTATGAGTGAGGTTTTAGAAGGATTGAGATAATGTTTGACTCTTAGTTTGTAGGAGTTCATACTTGTATAAGAATGTCTCAAATTATTAGATTTAGTTTCATTATTGGTATCATAGTGGGTTACACCTAATTTATAGATAATGTAATAATTTTGAAGGGGTAACCCTCTATTAAGTTTCCCTTGTGGATGAGAGAGATTAGTTGTATTTTTATGTACATTTTTTTCATAAATTTTAATATATTTTTGTTAATATTAAAGTATTTTAGCATTTTGTTTTATTTATTTTTAGATTAATGCAACTTGAATAGGATAAAACTAATGATAAGTCATATGGCATAAGATATAAAATTCGCATACAAATATGAGTGTAACTAGCAGAATATAATAACTTTATATTTATAGAAAACACTAGAGGAATGAATTGCTTAGCTTATTTTGGGTATATGCATGACCGTGTTAGGGTATAGTCATAAAAAAATGTATGAAATGGTCTTGTGAATGATCAGATCTAAAAATAGATTGGTTGCATTTTTTGGGACAAGTTCATGGCTTCTTGGACACATATACAATGTAGCCTTATTTGTAGGAGTTTGGACTTGTCCTATGTATTTTTGTCAATTTGTGACAATTTTTCCCACTGAATTTGTGTTTGATAAGGATTCATGTATAATTTGATGTTTGCAAACCCACACAAATAACTTTGTTTATCTTCTCCGTGATTTATACCCTAGCTTTTCACAATGAGACCAAAGTGACTAGTAAAAAGGGTGAAAGGGAAGGCTCAAATTGACCTCATCCACCCCTTGTGGGTAAGCATTACCTATGTATCCAATGCTCCAAATATGGAAGTCAAATTAAATGTAGATATACCACCTAGTTGAGTGTGTGCAATTCTATGTAATATGAGCATGCAATGCAATCATGTGTATGGATTTCAACACTTGAAAACCTATGACTTGACCTTAAAAATTATATTCACACTTATCTCAAGGATTTATCCTTTGAGGGGTTTCATCCTTATGAGCTTAAGGGTAATTCCTCTTAATGTGTGGATTTATTTTTAGTAGTAGGTTAGACATTACTAGATAGATAAAGGCTTAGGCTTGATTTGATTATATAGTTGACTCTTTGGGAAATTTCCCATGAATTGACATGAAACACATATGGGCTGATCTATATGAATAATTTAAATTTGGAAAATAATTGTTAAATGGCATGGGGATAGGTCAAACCTAAGTTGACAGGTCTGCATCGATGAAATTGTTTGAGTAAGTGTGGACCTATATAGAGAACAAGAATAATGATTTGAGATTAGGAGTCAATTTGAGAGTGATGTTTAACTATTTAGTTAGAGACTATGGAAATCCTATGTAACAATAATGGAAATTTGGGAAGGTTGATCCTAGATATGGATGAATGGCTAAGGAAGAATGTGAACAAGAGTTATTTATTTAAGAATAAGTCAAGTATGTCCAAGATTAGTCAAATTACACATTTTCAAGTGTTTAATACTAAATACGAGTGTCCACATTTTCTCCCCTTTTATTATAGTAATCAAATTACTAGAGTAAAAGGATAGAAGGTGATTCTTGAGGATAACCAAGATGGGTGTGCTCAAGTAGGTACTAAGAGTTGCACCTTGGTCAATGAAAACTTATAATGAAACATGTAGAAATTGGTTTTCACTTATGATATAAAATCTAAAAGTAACAACATTAAACATATGTGAAATGAAATGTTAAGGAATGAATACACCTATATGTATATAAACTAAGATGTCTTCTGAATACAATGGAGAATGGGGTGATCGTGCCCCTTAGAGATGCTACTATAAAACCATGGGTTGAGATAAATATGCCCCAACCCTATTTAAAAATGGATAAGTGCTTAGAAGTTCAGTCATGTAAAACTTCATCCCCACACAACTTACTATATTTGATTAATGGAATCCATTATGGGTTCCAAAAAATATGAGAAATGCCTAAGAATTTATGTAAAGTTTTTGAATCATCCATTGTAGATAGATTATATTATTCAATTTAAGCAATATCTAAGTAGTGCATGAGTAGTGCCTGATTATATATATTTTTAGAATGTGCCACACATGCCCTACATATTTTTTCAATCTAATAACATATGTAATTTGAGTCTGATAACTTTTTCCCAAGTGTCATACTATATGCAAAAATGTGAACATATACCTTGGATATGCCCCCAACTTGATGATCTACGTAATTTGAGTCATATAATCTATGAACTAATCTCATATAATCTATAAAACATCACTCATAATCCTATAAAATCATGACATATTCCCTGCATATGCCCCCAATTTGTGTCAAACATGTCATAATTGTGTAAACATGTCCCATTCTACAATAATATGTGCCCGAAATCTAAATTTTATGTCCCAAAATCTAAAATAATCCACTATGAAGGCTTACTATATAATATAAGCCAATATATATGCCCCCTTTTGAGGTGGATAATGTAGCCTATGAGTTACTCATCTCAAAAGAAAGGAGTTATGCGCATTATGTTATATATAAAAAGATATAAGTAGTGTAAAACACATACTAACATGTGGGGAATATGTTATCATAGTAGGAATAAATCATCTGAGTATGTATGAAACATGAATCCTAATCCATACAAGTGTTAATCAAGATAGATAGAACAAGGAGAAATGCATTGAATAGTCAACATAGTGATCATCATCCATAAACTAAGTAATAACTAAACATAAGGTGAATGATATATATCATGGCATCATAATCAAGAAGAAGAGTGTGTGATATAGGTTATGTAAAAAACAAGCTCAACATACAATACTATATTTATCCACACATAAAAAATAGAGTCACACATAGTGTCATGATAATGATGCAGACAATAAAGCACATGCAATAGCACTCAATATCACACAAGGCAAGAGCCACACACAATGAAAAATCAAATGTCACATAAAATTAGAGTCAAACATAATGGAAAATAAAATTTCACACATAATTAGGGATAATCACACAGTGTAATAAAAAATAAAACATCATAGCATGTAACACACACAACATCAATCATGCATAGAACAAGCAAGGCTAAACTACACAATCAATGCATGTCATCATCAAATATAAAAAATACAATATCTAGTGAAATAACAATTTAAATAGTATGAATTAGATCAAGTCATGTGTAATTAGTATAAATTAGCTCAATATGATCAAAGAAAGATAAATCCTGTGTCAAGTAGGAAGATACCCCTAATAGAAGCATGCCAATGTAGGAAATTAGCTCTTGGTTCTAGGAATGTCCTAAATTTATGTGTTCATATCATATGAAACCTTTATGTGTTGTATTTCACTCATGTATATCATGAAATGCATGTGCATAAAAAAATAGCTATATAATGTACTACATCTGATAAATTGTAAACAAATCATGTAAACAAGTAATACAGTCATGCATAGATCCTATTTTTTATTTCTTGAATATTTTTATTTTTTTGTATTTTTTTGAGTTTTTACTTTTTAGAATTTATATGTAATATTAACCAATGATCCCATAAATGGGATGCTCACATGTAGATCCCATGTCAAACATGGGTAATGTTACCAGTTGTGATCGAGTGGCAACATGTGTATCTATGTCAAAATATGAGAAGCAAATCATGTTGTGACATATCCATCATGATAATTATCAAACATATAATCTTGTGTATGTTGTGAAACTCTATGAATCATAGTACTATGTAGAGTGTGATTCATAATGGATTAATTTTCATGTGTTATTTACAAAACACGTGAAGGAGTTTGTAACACAAGTATAGGATGTATGGATTCTATGAGTCTTGGATAAACCTATGACGTAATGGAAATTTTAGTATTGGTTATCTGGTAAAATCTAATATCTTCCTCTGAGATGTATTAGTAGAATAAACCTTAGTAGGTTGTTCAACTGATTGTAGTGGTGGTGGTGAGGGTGGAGGAGGAATAATCTCCTATTGAAGATGATATTTATATGGAATATTTGAAATTGTGACCACCCTATTTCCATGCACATAATTCACACATCTGTGTATTGAAGATGGTATTGAAAACATATTATGTATCTAAGGATGCCTAAAAACATGTCAAATTCCCCTTTACTTGGTAAAACTAGGAATAAATTAGTAAAATCCTACCAATAAGGTTATTTTTCATCCATATAATCCCTTAACCATCTTTATTGTATATATCAAATCTGATTTTGTATATCCAATACTAATAAGCAGTGTCATGGTGCAAATATTTTTGCTTGAACCATTATCTATAATGACATTGTGTATAAGCTAAAAAATCAATGTATGCACATAAAAATAATACCTCATCAAATGTTCATCATCAAAAATCTCATGCACATCAAATGTGATAGTAGGCATGTGTGTTTGTATAGTCTAAAGTATGCTACTAATACCATCTAGAGGATGCTCTTAGCTCTAGAAATATAAGAATTCAAAGGAGGATGTGGCTTGTAAGTCATGTGCAGTTTAGGCTTAGTAGTAGTTTCTTGTTGATGAAAGAGCATTTGGGTCCATGATTAATATTACATAAACCAAAAACATAAGTATCTAGTTGATAATAAATTTTAGTGAAGTCTTTTGTTATTATAATAGTGTGTGGTCTATTTGAAAGCATAATTATTTTTATTTGAATCACTATAAGTTCTGGTTCCTTTTTAATCATATTTATATAGATCTATTTTCAGTGACTCTTGGTGATTTTTTTTATCACTACATCTCACTACACTAACATGGTGGTAACCTGCATTGAGCATATGGCTTCAGTTTGTTACATAACTTTAGCAGACTCATTTTTAGATCTTGGTTCTTAACATATTTCTTTCACACTTTTTTGAGTTTAATGATAGTAATTTGGACACCTTGCATGGATAAGTACTAACACATTTATGCTAAGGCTTTTGATGACATTAATAATAGGTAAAAGGTTTATGTTGTGTTATGGTACATTGATTATGTGATGCATTATCATTAAGACTTTTGTACATATAATGATTTTAATACATCTTGATGTGTCAATAAATCTTAATATTTATGGTCTTAGTGGGTTGTTGAAAGTAATTAATGTAATTGGGTGGATTGTGTATCTATATAAAAACATCAACTTCATTGTAAAGGGAATGTGAGTCCATCTTAGAGAAGTAGTCTAGAGTGCAGTTGCAAAGAGTAATGCAGATAAATCTATGTGCAAACATGAGGAGGACTATTGAAATTGAATCATGGAAACCACATTATCGTGTTGGATTGATGTTTGTAATCCTGTAGGCTATGTTATTTTTGTGTGTGTTTAAATACTAAAAGGTTGTATCATTTGTGATCATTCTGATGTTGTGTAATTTATCTTTGAAGAAATAAAATTAAGTTTTTATTTTTGTATTTCCATCATGTAATTTTGGGTTGCATGGTAAAAGGCATATCATAATTGAGACCCATAATTATGGCTGCATAATTTGGTATTAGAGAAAAGAAACAACTCTAGGATTGATAAATTGAGGTTTTTGTTCTAAAGTATTTATGAAGGTG
Source organism: Torreya grandis (assembly GCA_037957365.1). Taxonomy (NCBI): domain Eukaryota; kingdom Viridiplantae; phylum Streptophyta; class Pinopsida; order Cupressales; family Taxaceae; genus Torreya; species Torreya grandis. The sequence continues at coordinate 578,332 of JARHVA010004422.1, forward strand.
AGTATAGAACAGAGGAGTGCACAAAAAATCTCTATGTAGGATTATGAGTGGCACAATAGTAGATATAAAGGTTATTAAATTTAAATATGCCACCAAGATCATGAAGGAAAGTAAGTGTAGTAGTTTAAAATATAAAGGAACACTAGATGAGTTCACATAAAATTTTCAAATTATGTAGACAAGTTTAGTTGTACTAGAGGAAGATAGAAGAAGAGGATTCATCCTGAGGGATGATGAACAATGTAGAGGTTGAATCATAAGATGAGAATGAATAATAAATAAAATACGTGAAATGTTGGATGAGGGAGAATATAGGCTCATTAAATCTATATCTAATATTGGAAGAAGAACATGAATGAGGGTTTCATGTTTTACTATAACATTGAACCCATAAGAGTTGATAGATTGCTTAACAAAGATGGAAAAATACATAAAATTTGATGAAGTAGAAGATGAGCACAAGACATATATTTCATATAAGATTTCTTGGCTCTATGGTGTAAGAATGTATACCCTGAGTGGAATCCAAAGGGTAAAGACAAAATCACCCATTTGGAAGGGATGGTTGTGAAATCAGAGGCTAAGTTTCTACCTAGAGATTACTAGTTGTATTTGTTGAAGAAGTTGTAGAATCTATGAAAAAATAATCTAGGTGTGAAATATTATACAATTTTTTTTTTAAAATATCACTATTTGAATTGGTTATAGTGAGATGGACTAAGAGAAGGTAGTGAAATACATTAATGGACTACGATGGGTTATCCAAGCTGAGCTCAACATAATGAGATTTCAGATAGTGGAAAAAGCATATTAGTAAGCGCTAAAAGCAAGAGATAGTATGGAATACATACAAACTATTGTGAGAGGAAAATTAAAGGATGAAATCACAAAAAACAACCAATGGAGATGAGTGATGAAGATGCAAGCATTGTGCAAACATCACAAACAAGGGGAGGATCATCTTTGTGAAAGGTTGTAAAGGAATAGGTAGAGGTGAAAGATTTGAAGGAACATGTTTTAGATGTGGGGAGGTAGGGCACTACACATTTTAATACCCTCATGAACATTTGGATAGTGGTAAAAGATAAAGTGGTCGTGTGAAATTCTTACAAATAGACAAAAAAATGAAGAGATGTATGTACATCATAGAGATGAACTTGAGTAAAGAGAAAGTTTACTAGTAGCGAGGAGACTATTGAAGGTCAAAAGAAAGAGTGAAGATGTGAGGCAATGGAGACATATTTGCGAGACCAAGTGAAGGACAAGAGCTAAATGTTGCATAATTTTGGTAGAAAGTGGAAACACAAATAATTTGGTATCCAAAAAAATGGTGAAGAAATTGTGATTGGTGTGAAAGGCACATATAAAACCATACAAAGTGTCGTGGTTGATAGAGGGTCAAGATAAAATTATGAAGGAATAATGTGAAGTGGAGATGATGATTACTAGATACATAGACAGGGTTCTATGTGATGTGCTAGAGATGGATGCATGCCATGTTTTGTTGGAGAGGCTATGGTAGTATGATTGTGAAATATTATATGATGGGATAAAAAACACAATATGAGAGGAATGATGGACAATTCCATATCCTAAATCTAATAAAGACAAATAATAGGGAGGATGCACACCAAAGTCACTTGGTTGTGTGTAGTGAAAATAAAAAATAATGCCATGTAGAGGAAGGTGAATGAGAGTGTGAACCAAAAATTCATGATCATTTTAGTGGGTAATGTCACAACAAAGGAGTGGAATATTGGATTGTAAAATGAAAACATAGGATTTTGACCCAGGGGAGTGGAATATGGTACAATAGTGAGATGAAATGCTTTTAGAGGAAGAGGTTAGGTTTTAACCTAGTTAATTAACCAAAAAATTCAAAGATGAGATTCATATTGCATGGTGCAAAGACATGCCAAGACCTTTGAAAGAGGACAAAAGAGTGGGTTTGTCACTCAAATTAAGTGTGTGAGCACCATGCTCACATTTTCATATTTGGGGTATATAATACAAGAGTCTTTAGGTCCATGCATAATATTCCATTAACCAAAAAAATGAATAGTTTTGATAGTCTATGTTTTATTTGTATGCATCAAATTTCTTCTTTAGGTCACTACACATTCTAGTTATTTTCATATTCATATTTAGATGGATATATTTTTAGTGGAACTTGGTGAAGTTGTTTCTCACCACATGTCACTGCACTAACATAATGGTAACCTACATTGAGCATATGGATTCAATTTATTTCATAGCTTCAATATATTCAATTCTAGATCTTGGTTCTTAATATCTTTCTTCCACACTTCTTTGAGCTTAATTCTAGTCATTTAGATACCTTGCATGGATAAGTAATAACACGTTTGGGATGAGTCTTGTGATGACATTGGGAATAGGTAAATGTGTCTGTGATGTGTTATGGTGTATTAATTATGTCGTGTGTTATTTTGGAATGTATTACTATTGGGACTTGTGTGCATTTAATGATTGTAGTACATCTTGATGTGTCAAGAACATTTAATATTTTTGTCCTTAGTGGATTTTTGAAAGCAATTAATGTAAATGGTTGGGTTGTGTATATATATAAGCACATCCTCTTCATTTGAAAGGGAATTCAATTCTATATTAGGTAAGTAGTCTTGAGTGTGGTTTCTAGGAGTAATGCAGTTAGATATGTGCACATATTTGAGGAGGATTATTGGAATGGAGTTTTGGAAACACATTGCAGTTTGGATTGATGCTTGTAAGCTTACAGGGAGTATTCTTGTTTGATTATTTGAATATTAAAAGTTTTAATAATTTTTCATCAATATGATGTTATGTAATTTCTATTTGAATCAATAAAAATAATTTGTGTTTGTTGTATTTATGCTACGTAATTGTGGGCTATGTGCTAGAATGCATCTCTAACTGAGACCCTAATTTCAACTACATAACTTGTGCTATATGATTGGGAAATGGATAAAAATATTTTTAAGTTAGAATTCTCATTAGGCCATATCTTTGAATAATATCTAAATGTGTTAAGATCAATCATATTATCATTTATCAAATCTTGTATCTTATGTTGCAATTTGATATGTGTATTAGTTGAATGTCTCGTGCATTTATGATAATCACAATATGCATTACTGTCAAATTCCTTAGATTGAGGCTTCATAATATAAACCTCTTTTTAGGGAGGGAGAGATATAATATTTCACTCAATTAACTTTTGTAATAACTTGTGAGGAGGTTTTGCTAAATTTGAAAATTACCTCCTTAGAGGAACTAAAATAACAAGTTCATTAATTCGTTATGAAACTTTGTTAACTATTGATTTTGCATCATTATTATTATCAGTTGATTTTGAATTGAATTCTATTTTACTCAAAACAATTGCACCAAAAGTGGTTTGAGGGTTGGACCCATACTTAAGCTTAATCATTGCAATAAGTTTAACTTCTCTATCCTTAACTATGTGATATAGATCATCAAAAGATTTGAATTGATTAAACACAATATATGAATGTAGATGAGAAATTAATCTTTAATTTTATATATATTGTAATTTATTATTATATATTGTATTTGATAATTTATAAAGCATAATCTTTTAACGGAACACTAATAGGCTCATTGGATCCTTGTTTAAATTTTGAAACTTAAACATAAGACATATTATTTTTAAAGGTGATTTAAAAATGCGTTATAAATTAATCATACAAAGGATTGGAATCATGAATTTATTGAAAATGAAGATCATAAAACCAACAACTTAGTCAATAACTTATCATTGGAAGCATAGACTTATTTAACCTTTTTTTGTGATAAGATGAGGGTTAAGGGGTTATAATAGCCTAATAAAATGGATGCATAAAACTATTCTAAAGTAAACCAATTAAATTAATTTAGATAACATAATATATTGAATCTATAAAATTATTAAATATATAAATTACAATACCAATTGATATTTTGATTATTACAACACAAAGAGGAGATAATACTTAGTTGATTTGTAGATGCACAGGTGGATCTAAGATGTATAAGTGTAGGAAAAAGAAAATTGATGCTTAGGATCCCATCATCAGATTATATAAATATTATTTTTGGAGGCTTAAACACTACCATAAATTTTTTGACACTTGCATAATGATTTCATCCATGGTTGGACATTTCTATCATTTACAAAATATTCATTGTATTGAGAAGAGACTACTTGAACTTGTTAGGGTTTAATATTACCATTTTGTTGATATATATAGATCACATACATATGATTTTTATGATTGTATATAGTTAAAACCCTAGATTCTTCACCTTAGGTCATGTCATCTTGTGAAAAATGGGTTAATGGGCTCATGAAGTCGAGATGACCTCAAGGATCCCTCTGTTAATGAGCACTACATACATAGCCAATAATCTAAAGATGACCTTACAAATATGTAGTTCTCCCCTAAGTGTGGGTTTCTCTGTGCACAAGGGTGCAATATTATATATAAGGGCATGCAATGATCTAGCTTGTAACTTGAAAAATATTGATGATGGGTTATTCTTTAAATGCTTTAGACCTATAATATGACTACTCTTATAACTGATTAGAAATAGGGCAGAATATGGAATTATAACTTAGTTATGCAACTAATTAAATGAGATTGAATAGGTTCTTTCTTGGTATTTGTGAGATGAATAATGAGTAGGCTTTGATTTTTATTTATTCCACAACTTTTAAAAATATCTCGCGAAAGGGTTAAATAAGAAAAACAGGCCGACCTATATGTTTCAAAATATTTTTTAGAGGTACAATCATTGAGAGGGGAGGGTATAATCAAATTCTAGTTCTAAACTCTTAATTATTCATCTCATAAATCATGAAGCATAATAATTAACCATTGCAATGAATAAAAAGGATATAGCAAGATCAAACACATAACACATGACATATGTGAGAAACCCCCTTAGGGGATAAAACCCACTGAAACCTACAAGATAGACTATAGTCTTATAATTATAATATCTAATTTAGACCAACACCAACTGATCAAGGAACACCCATCCCTTAATTTATTGAGACACCAATCCCACAAGGAGCTACTACCCATATCTATCTGAACAGCCACAACAACTAGACCTTTTAGAAAGTTTCACCTTGCAAGGAGGAACTAACCCCCTAAGAAACCAAAGATCCACCTAAATACATTTAATATATCATATTAAACACCTATTTCTACTCTTCAATTGATGATGACCACTTTGTCTAGACTCTCCACCTTCAATCTCTTTCAAGTTGCCTCTAGGACTAACTCACTCAAACTGCCTCATCTAGGCTCATTAGGCTCAATGACCTATGTGTCCTCCTATATCAACTTGATCAGACAAGAATGAATGATCCTCTTCACTCTCTATTGGTCCTTAATGAACTTTACCTTCTCTTTCAAAGGTTTTTTCCTTTGCTTGAATCCTTACACACAACTAGCACAATTGGTCCAATTAGACCTTATACTTATACCACTCTCTTCCTTTAACCCATCTTGGTCAGCCAAAATGATTTACATATTTTAACCAAACTTACATAGGTCCATACACATGTTTCATGTGAGAAACAATTTTTTTCATAAGTCAGTCATTACCTCATTAGCCCCAAACCACCAATAGGTCTTGGTGAGACCTAAAACAATTAGACCTTCTTGCTCACATGTTACATGTAAGACTAATTGGACCACTTTCATCCTTTACCAATTATTATAAAAGATTAAACATATCTCTAATATCCATTTTCTCACTCTCATATGGATCCATTCCACCTGGAATACCAACTCAACACTTGGACCTATCAATTAGGTCTCTTTGCTCTTTAGGTCATCATACACAAAAAACATAGTCTCAAACTTTTGAAGTAAATACTCAAATATTTCACATATCCATATGATTATATCACATGGGTGAAATCTTCAGGACCTCTACAATTAATTCATGTGATTTATAAATTGCAACACAAGCTCTAAACACTAAAAATAACTCTTTCAAAATGACCACTCTAACTGGTCATATATAGTCAAAATATAGTCAAGCTATTTTGACTCTCCATATCTGATCAGGGGCATATTAGGACATAAATACTTTATTATAAGTTTTTGAGACTTATAAAATATATTGATACTTATTTTCTTTTTCAATTATGCTCATAACACCTTCAACTCAACTTTTTAAGATGTCCACTCAAACCACCAATGCATTTAACAAACACAGTCAACTTCTAAGCAATTGTTGATACTGAATATGGATTGGTCAAACCTCCATAATAAACATAGATAGTACTCATAGTATATAACACTATTCAATAGTTATCTCATATTGAAACATCAAAATACTATCAAGAACAACTCAAATATCCTTATCAAATCATTTACAGACCATGGTCAAACACATAGTCAATTTTAGAGCTCAATAAATTTGATTGTACAAAAATTCAAACCTTATAACTAGATTTTATGGATGAAAATTGAAGTACTATTCAAATTTTATTTTTACATCACCTTCAAATTCATCCTAGATCAAAATTTATAAGTAGAATACTCAACATTGGTTTTTCCTTTGTTAATTTCAAATACCAATGGTCACTAGTAAATGCAAATATTGTAGACACGTGTCTTCATCTCATGTCCCATAAAAACTTGATCAAATGAACAATATTAAAATTATGTCAAGCCTCCTAAATTTAAATATTTTACCCTCACCATTGATCATTGATACATGCTTCCATGATTAAAACACTTGGCACCCTCACATGCCTTCTGAGCACATTGCTGTCAGTCCTCGCTCTTGTGCCACTTGGCAGGCTCGCATGTTTTTTGAGAAAATTAATATCAATCCCCACTCTTGTTCCACTTGGAAATCTTATGTGATTTTTGAGCACATTGACTATTTGACTTAAAATGCACTGTTGATCTCCATCTATATGAACACCAACTCACCATTGATCTTTGATCCTTGCTTCTAAGATCATGCCACTTGGCAATCCCACGTGCTTTATACACACCCTACAGTCAATATTCAATGATATTTTTCCACTTGATAGCCCTACATTCTTTATGATCATTATATTGACATATTAACTTAATACACACCATTGGATCATTATCTAACAAGATCATGGGCTCTGTTAGATCCTTCTTGCAAATTTGGCTAAGTATAGAAATTTATTGAACTCTATCTAAGAGGCTAATTTTGCATCATTATAAATTTTGCTATGCTCCATGTCTAGACTTAAAAATTAAACCATATGAACACCTCTCATAGGGGAATCCATGTATGTATCAAACTACTCATAAAACCTTCACACGTGTGAAATATGATGTCATCAAACTGATTACTCAGCTTTATCTGCCAAGATGACTATTTAAACTTAGACATTCATATGATTTTTCTAATGAATTATATTTAATTCCATAAGCATTCCAAGAACTATTGACCCCTCATATGACCCCTCAAACATGGTCAATACACCATCAACATCCATCACCTTTCCTAACTAAGCAAACACTCTCCAAGCAACAAGACTAACCACTTTCTCATTAATGCACTATGCACCATGACTATATTGACATCAATGACAACCAAGATACTATGCCTAACAATCTCTCCCTTTTCATTGATGGAAAACCACACTTAGAATGCCTTATCTCACTCCAAACAATTCCTCCATTCTAATCTTTCTCCCCCTTTGAAATTAATTATAAAGGGTCTTTTCCTCAATATGCTAACTTGATCTTTGACCTGAAAAACTACTCACAGAGCTTAGAAAGCTCCCCCTAAAATCAAGCTCCATCTCATTTCATCTATTATTTTACATACACTAATCTAAATTTGTGTTTCTCTGATCTTTGGACCTGTCTACCTATAAAAATCACAAGCTTCCTTTGCTCATGCATGAATATTCAATACCTTGTCAAAACATATGCTTGGTTTGATCAAGTAATCATATCAATCTTCTTGAATTTAAAACTATATCAAAATTATTCATATCTCTACCATGATTGGAACATCTCACATATGCTCCCCCTCACATCATGCATATCTCTTGAAGCCTTTCAAACTATCTGAGTTAGCTCCCCCTAACTCCATGATTCACTTGGATCTTGACATCTTCAACAAGTCTTCTCAATGAGATAGGTTTGCAAATAACTCTTCAACACTATCCAAACATTAATAAAAAAATCTTATGGAAACATCTTATCTTTAAAACACTGTAACCTTCATGGCATACTTAACTTGACATCTATAGAACTCTGAGACCTTCTATATGATTTCAAAAATATGACAACACATTCTCCTCATACTCTATATCAACTTTATCTTTAGTATTTTAACATTTGATCAATCAATTTAAGCAACATAAATTGACAAGTTCTTATATTCAGGACCAACAAACCCTAAACACACATTGAGCACACTAGAATAGGATCAACATACCTTTCTATGCAATATAATATTTTGATAACTTACCATCCTTGATTAGACACCTAGAGATCTTCATTTCCTACCTATAGATCTTACACACATAGTTTCATTCTTCACCATTTGACTAACTAGATCATCTTTCAGATCATTGAACTTCTTCATGCCCTTTCAAAGTAAGCCAACACATCTTCTCATGACCTTTCTTATTGTACAACATCAATCAAAAACTTAACTAGCATCCACCATGCTTCCTCTTGCTTTCAAGTGTCTCCTTGAGGCCTAAAAAGAGACACCCTTTTGAAATAGTGATACTAAAAGTCCCAAACTCAAGAGACTCCCATATCTCCATACTTTCATTTAACTTGTAGTCCCATCTCATCATCAAATTGACTTTGAATAGATTCTTGACTTCATTCTTTGCTTCAGACTTGCCAAAAATTACAAAAGTAGAAACTCTTGACTTTAATTTATGCATATCATGGCAAACAAACCATCTTTGGTCTCAAATTGATCTCTTCTTTCAGACTTAGGTCTCCAAATCCATGTGTGACCTATTCCTTACATTCTAGGAGATCCATGCACCTTTTTGTGACTTGAAAACCTATCAACCTTTCTTGAATTTTTTTTTAATGTGACCAACATGATGACAACTAAAACAAACAACATTATTCATACCTTTGACATGATGATTATTATGATCTTCCTTTTTATCCTCTATCTCAACAAACATACCATCTTGTCTCTTAGGTTCATTATTCTCAAGCTTAACTGTCTTAGGTCTCCATACTTGGGTTAATATTTTCCCATGCATTTTGGGGAATAATATAGTAATATGTACCATGTCATGACAATTATATCAGACTACATTATCCATTCCTCTAGTTGACTAGTTGATCTTCCTTCTAAAATTTCTTACCTTATGACCAAAAAGTTTACATGTAGAACAATGACCATGAAATGAAATTTAATACCTTATAGAATTTTGTTACCTAATCAATATTTTCACCTTCTTGTCTTAAGCTGACCTCTCTTGCTCTTTCTCAATTTTATTTACCTTGAAAATAGATTACTCATGCTCATCCTTTAATGAATCTAACTTGGTCTTCAATTGAACATTCTCATCCTCTTTAGCTCTCATACTTGAACTTGTAGCCTCTAACTAAATTTTGAGATATTCGATGGTCTCCTTATCCCTCTTAGCTTCTTTAGTCATGTTATCCTTCAATATACATGCTTTCTTTTCAATAATCTTAATATAATCAAGATTGGACTTCAACCTATCATGCTCACCATGCTTTAAACTCAAATAGGCATTTATATCTTCTAATTGAATCTTGAGATGTCTGTATTCTTCCTCTTTTAAATTTAAAGTTGTCTTTTTAACCCTTAATTAATCCTCAAGGTACTACATGGTCATCTTATCTTTTTGAATATTTCACTTAATCTCTCAAACTTGGTTTTAAGATGACTTATTATTTCTCTATGTTTCATGACCTGTTTGTTAAACTATTCAAGCCTCATCTCATGTTCATCATCCTTAGAATTATAATTACTCTTCCCAATCTCAATATGACTAATCTATTCTTCAAGAATTTTTACCATTGATCTCAACTCAAGATTTTATTTCCTTAACTGCTGAACCATCTTTGTACCTTGGATCACCTTCAAGTGGTTAAACTTGCACATAAGGTCTTGATTTGATACTAATTATTAGAGGCATAATCATTTAGAGGGTGGGTGTGAATTAGTGATGCTATATAATCCAATTCCAGTTACAAAATCTTAATAATTCAACACATACAATCATGAAGCATACAAATTAACCATTATAATGAATAAAGAAGATAAGCAAGATCAAACACATAACACATGATGTATGTTGGAAACCCTCTTGGGGGATAAAACCCACTGAACCTTGAAAGATGGACTATAGTCTTATAATGACAATATAAAATTTATACCATCACAAATTTATCAAATAACACCCATCCCTTAATTTAGTGGGACACCAATCCCACAAGGAGCTACTACCCCTGTTTAGTTGAGCACCTATAACAACTAGACCTTTTAGCAAGTTTCACCTTGCAATGAGGAAACAACCCCCTAAGCAACCAATCACCCACATAGATACCTTGAAAAAATAATCTTAAACACATGTTTTTACCCTTTAATTGATGATGACAACTTTTTTCTAGACTCTTCACCTCCAATCTCTCTCAAGCTACCTCTAAGACTAACTCACTTAAACTGCCTCTTCTAGGCTCATTAGGTCCAATGACCCATGTGTCCTTTTGCATCAACTTGATTAGAAAAGTATGAATAATATTATTCACTCTTTTTTTGGTCCTTAATGACCTATAAATTCTCTTTTAAATATTTTATCCTTTGTTTGAATCATCACACACATAACTAACATAATTAGTTCAATTAGACCTTGTACTTATACCACTCTCTTCCTTTAACCTATCTTGGTCGATTAAAATGCTTTACATATTTGAACCAAACTTAATATAGGTCCATACATATGTTACATGTGAGAACCACATTATTTATAGGTCAGTCATTACCTCATTAGCCCCAAACCACCATTAGGTCTTGGTTAGACCTAAAATAATTAGGCCTTCATACTCACACACTACATGTGAGACTATTTGGACCACCTTCATCCTTTAAAAATGATTTGAAAATATAAAAAATATATCCAATATCCCATTTATCACTATCATATGGATATATGCCACTTAAAACACCAACTCAACACTTGAACCTATCAATTAGGTTTCTTTGCTCTTTAAGCCTTCATACACAGAAAACACAGTCTCAAACTTTTGAAGCAAATACTCAAATATTTAAAATATATATATGATTATATCACATGGGTGAAACATTTGTGACCTATATAATTCATTCATGTTAACTAGACATTCCAACATAGGATTTAAGCAATAAAAACAACTCTCTCAAAATGACCAATCAGACTAGTCATATATAGTCAAAATATAATCAAGCTATTTTGACTCTCCATATCTGATCAAGGGACTATAAAGACATATAATTTTTTATTTTAAGTATTTTATACTTATAAAATATCTCCATACTTATTTTATTCTTTAGCTCTGATCATAACACCTTTAACTCACTTTACAAGATGGTCACTCAAACTACCAGTGCATTCAACAAACATAGTCAACTTCTAAGCAATTATTCATACTAAATATGGATTGGTCAAACCTACCTAATCCACATAGATGGTCCTAGTATAGTATTAAACACTCTTAAATATTTATATCTTCTTTAAATATCAAAATTCTATAAAAAATAACTCAAATATCCTTCTCGAATCACTGACAGACCATGGTTAAACACATAGCCAACTTTGGAGCTCAATAACTTTGACTCTACGAACATACAAACCTTATAACTATATTATATAGATGAAAATTGAAGTCATATTAAAATTTTATTTTTAAATCACCTTAAAATTCATCCTATATCAAAATATATAATCATAATACTTAACACTAGTTTTTCTTTTGTTAATTTCAAATACCAACGGTCACTAGTAAATGCAAATTTTGTAGACATGTGTCTTCATCTTGTGTCCCATGGAAACTTGATCAAAAGTGATATATCAAAATTATTAAAAGCCTCATAAATTTAAATATTTAATTTTCATCATTGATTATTGATACAGGCTTACATGATTAAGACACTTGGTACCCTCACGTGCCTTTTGTGCACATTACTGTCAATCCCTACTTTTATGCCACTTGGTAATCCCACGTGTTTTCTGAGCACATTGATATTAGTCCCTAATCTTGTGACACTTAGTATTCCTACATGATTTTTTATCAAATTAAATATTTAACTCAAATCATACCATCAATCTCCCTTTGTATGAACACTTGCTCACCATTGATCTTTGATCCTTGCTTTTGAGATCATGCCACTTGGCAGTCTCACATGCCTTCTGCACACCCTGCAGTCAATATTCAATGACATTTTCCCACTTGGTAGACCCATGTGACTTATAATAATTATATTGACATATTGACTTAATATACATCATTGGATCACTATCTGACAAGATCACATGCTTTGTTGGATCTTTCTTGCAAATTTGGCTAAGTATAGAAACTTAGTGAACTCTATCTGAGAGGCCAAATTTTCACTATTATAAATTTTGATACACTCCATGTCTAGACCAAAAACTTGAACCATATGAATACATATCATAGGGGAATCCATACATGTATCAAACTAGTCTTGAAACCTTCACACATGTGAAATATGACATCATCAAACTACTTACTCAACTTTGTCTGCCAAGATGACTACTTAAACTTAGACATTCATATGACTATTATGATGAATTACATTTAATTACATAAGCACTTTAGTCACTCATAACCCCTCAAACATGGTCAATACACCATCAACATCCATCACCTTTCTTATCTAAGCAAACACTCTCCAAGTAACAAGTCTAACCACTTTGTCATTAATGCACTATGCACCATGATTATCTTGACATCAATGACAACCAAGATACTATGTATAATAATATTTTCAATTTATATGACCTTTAATTAATTTACATTAGATAATGTATCGAGACACTAGCATCAATGCCAGTGTCCATATGAAAATGTAAGTGTTCTATAGGGTAGAAAACTACTAAAGGTATGTAACTAACAATGAAGGATATAAATCATATTCTAAGTTTGATGTAGTGTACATGTGATCTGGGTCATTATAATGATAGGTTTGGTTCATAAAATAAGTATTTAGGCACAGTGAGATGTTGAACATGAGATTTTTAACAAAATGAAGGTATAAAACTAAAGGGTATATCCCTAATTGGTATTTGTCAAGTGTACAAGACCAAGATGCTATATATAATCAGATTTTATATCTAAATTTATCTCCCATTTTGTCCACGAATGCAAAAGGATGAAACTACTAGGTTAAATGAAATAAATATATACTTGGATGTGTACAACACACCTTTCCTTTGATTGAGCCCTAATGAATTTACTATTGATGTATGACCTATAAATAAGAACATGTTAGAATATATATCAATGCATGTAATTTGAAATTGAAAAATTGAAATTCTTGAAAAGTAAATAGATAAAGGAAGGAGTACACATGTGTATCAATGCAATGATGTTTCCCCTTGGTACTTTGCTTGGGTAAAAAATATTAATTATGAAGCATTGGATCTGGTAGAGGTTCAAAACTAAAACTTGGATATTTAAAGAGGAAATTTGGAGGGTAATTATTCCCCAATCTAGTGCAAGGGTGAGTTGTGACATGATTGTTGAAATCTCTAAATCTCAATTATACAATTCAAATAAATGTATAATAAAGCCAAGATAAGTGGTATAACCAACTCCAAATATAAAAGGGAAGTAGTACTAAGACCATCTATACCATAGAATCTCAACTTCCATACTTAAAGGAGCCAACTGATATTAATCAGAAAGGATCAAAATAATGCTTCTTAGTAAAAACAATGCTTCTTGGTAAAATATTTTGAATATGTATTTTCAATTTTTGGTGTAATTACATGGAATATGAACCTATAATTTATTTTAAGATAAATTATCTATTACAATTTAACCTTTGCTCTATAAACGTGTATGATATCTATAACAAATCTTAAAAACTCTATCCCATATATATAGAATTAGTGGCAAATGTATAGGATTCTAACCCAAATGTATATCTAAATCATGTAAATTGTATCAAATTTTACCAATTGTTTATGTGTGAATTTATGCCTCTATGAAATGATACCACTAATATTTCTCCCTTTTGAGGTGAGGGGAGTGGAATATGGTAGTCACCTTATCTGAAAAGGATAAGATGACTATATTATTTGTGTAGAATCATGTAACATATAGGAGTAACATGTCTAAGTAGATACATCAATAAATCTCATAGTATATGATCACAAAAAACCCTAAAATGCATGATATGGATAATGAAAATGTCTATAAAGTAATAGTAAAATCTCCAAAAACAATCAAACACACACGCAAGAGAACTCAATGTCACACAAAATGAGGTCTAAGGAGACCACGAACAAGGGGCATGTTTGAATGTAACACACTTGAAATAAATAACATTCAATCTCATAGGGGCCCACAAGCAAGGAACATATTTAAATTTTCCACAATCAAGACTATAAAAAATAAGAGGTACAATCAAGAAAGTGATAATGTGAAGGAATGAATTATAAGTATCCAATATAAGCACATCATACTAGTCAATGCATATATGTATTAGTAAAATTGTCATGTAACATAGCATATCAAGTACATGGTATAAGATGTAAACATGAGTATAGACTTGTGTAAGAATTAGTTTATAAACTCAACATGATAATGTAAAAGTGATCATAAACAAATATAACTTGTATCGACTATGATCAAAGAGAAGCAAGATGCCTGCAATGTAGTGTATCACATGGGAAGAGTTAAGGTCCAAATTTTTTATGTGCATGTATCATGAATCTAATGTATGTTTGTATCACACTACATTCCAAGCATATTTGTGTATAGAAAATAAATTATATGCTATCTACTAACATAAATTAAACAACATAGATGCTAAGGAGCTAGTAAACATGTGTATGCTAAATAGTTTTTATATTTTTGATTTATTTAAAATTTTTTGTATTTTCTTAGAATATATATATATTTTTTAAGTTTTAGAATTGATATGGAAGGAAAAATATAGCCTATGATCCCATATAAGGGATGCTCATAGGAATATCTAAACTCAAAATATGTTACATCTAATTGGTGATACTTCTAAGGGGCATGTATAGGTGTCATATTTGAAATTGTATAATATGTGGTACTTTGTTTATGTCTCATTGGAATCTATGGTCATGAAGATATAATAGGATTAATGGTTCTTATAACCCATTGTTTAGGCTATGTAATTTATTCAGTGTATCTACAATTGAAACATGTTTATTTTCTCTTAGCAATTGGGTGGAATGTGTAGGTGTACCTGAGGACCCCATAGAATCCACTATGTATCACTGGTGTAACATTATTTTAAGTATCAACCACCTAATAAAGGAGATTGCATGTTACTTACCCTTTAAGCATGATTAACCTTAGTAGGTTTTATAATTAGTTATCTTGGAATAAACTTCTCTTGTTCAAGTGGATGTTCATATGGAATTCTAAAAATTGTAATTACCTTGTTGGTATGAATGTATTTAATACACCCATGAACTGTGGAAGGTACCACATGGATTTTATGTATCCAAGGTTGTCCCAATAACATATCAAATACTCTTGTGTATGGGATAACATAAAATTTAGTGATCACATATGCTAGATCAAATTGTAAAGGTAAATAAATATCACCAATAACTTGATATTATGTCCCATAGAATGATCTAACTTTTTTGGTCAAAGGGTATAAATCATGTGTACAAGCTTTAAATGACTCTATATAGCACAATCCATAGCTTCTTCACCTTAGGTCATGTCACCTTGTCAAAAATGGGTTAGTTGGATTATGAATTCGAGCTAACCTCAAGTATCCCTCTTTCAATAAACACTTCCTACATAGCCAATACTCCAAATATGGCCTCATATATATGGAATTATCCCCTAAGTGTGGGTTTGTGTGTGCACAAGGGTGAAATATGCTATATGCAAAGACATGCAAAGATTTAACTTATAACTTGAAAAATATTATTCATGGGATATTTTTTGGATTCTTTAGACTTGTAATATAACAACTCCTATGACTGGTATATAAATAGGGAATAATATGTTAGTAGAACTTAGTTGTGTAATTGATTGAATGAGCTTGAATAGGTGCTTATTTGGTATTTGATATATAAATAATGAGTGGGATTTAATTTGTATTTATGACCACACCTTTTGAAAATATCTCATGAAAGGGTTAGATAAGACAAATATGCCAACCCATATATTTCAAAATATTTTTAATTTAGATGAATTTTGAGGTACAAACACTAGATAAGGAGTCTAGACACTTGCATCTACACTAGTGTCCCTATGTAAACATAAGTGTCTGATAGGGTAGAAAAATATTGAAGGTATGCAACTAATAGTGAAGGATATAAATCATATTTTGAGCTTGATGTAGTGTACATGTGATCTGGGTCATCAAAATGATAGTTTTGGTCCATAATATAAGTAATTAGGCATAATAAGATGGAAAATGTGAGCCTTTTGACAATAGGAATGTATAAAAGTGAAGGGTAGAGCCTTGATTAGTATTTTTCAAATGTAAAATATTAATATGTTATATATAATAAAATTTTAATATCTACAAGTCTAAGCATGTCATGTAAAAGGCTAGAAGATGTTGTTATGGATCACCCTTACCATCATACAATGTAAGAATAGGTGACATAAAACTTATTGGTGAAGGATAGTCTGAGATCTCAAGAGATAATGTATTATGAAATAATGCATGAGAACACTAATATGGACAACTACAACATAATTATATTTTAATTTGAAAACCTTATTTTGTAGATCAATAACTATTTTCACAAGATTCTAAGCATCTGAGATAACAAATTATGTGTCAATGGATGATGTAACATGATTAGTAATCATATAAGGTATGATAGTATGTTGTGTAGGGATAGTTATAGTAATCTAAGAAACACTTTATGTTGCCCCCATACCTTGGGTGTACATCACATGTATGTCCAAAGGTGTAGACATAGGAATAGTAATGATAGTAGTAGTATGAGCACTTATGGTAGGATTAGTATGCCCAAAAGATGTATTAGTAATAGGAAAGAGTTCATGTTATCATTCCTCAAATATGACAACCTTAACATTATTTTTTATTTCATCTCTAGTTATATGTAACAATGCATCATGTAAATGTGTATTATTATGAATATATTTAATAAATTTATATTTAAATCTCATCAAATCTACTGATAACGTTAATTATGCCTTCCATTATGAATAAGTTTTAATTAAGGAGGAAAATGAGAAACTAGGTCTAAAAATTAGGGATAAATATAGAAATATGATACCCTAGGAAAATAAAAGGAATATTTAAGGAATATAGGGTTCTCTATGCTCAAGACAAGGAATGAGTTCACTAGTATGTTTTATCTATTTATTATATTAATTCAATCATAATAGGATAAAACAAATGATAATTCAGATTACATTCGATATAACATTCACATAAAAATCTGAATGTAACTAGTAAAATATAGTAACTTGATTTTATGAAAAACATAAAAAGAATGAAATATTTAGTTTTTTTCTTGTATATGCAGGTTTCTAGTAGGATAAATTCATAAACATGGTTTATAATGGGATTGTGAATACCTAGATCTAGAAATAGAGTGGATATGATTATTAGAACAAGTCTATGGATTCCTATACACTTCTGTATTGTGGCCTTTTTTGTTGGAGTGAAGACCTAACCTATGTATTTTTTCCAATCTGTGACAATGTCACCCATTAAGCATATGTATGATAAATATTTTTATATATTATGATGTTTAAAAATTCCACATGAATAAATCTATTTTCTATCTACTTGCTTCAAACCCTATCTTTGCACAATTAGACCAAAGTGACTAGGAAAAAAGGGTGAAAAGAAAAGTTGAGCTGACCTCAACCACCTTGTATGGATAAGTGATTCCTATGTATCTAATACTCTAAAGAGGGAAGTAAAATCAAATGTAATTTTCCCATCTAGGTGAGTGTGTGCAATAATGTGTAATAGTAACATGTAATGCAATCATGTGTATGGAGTATCAAAACATGAAAACCTATGACTTGACCTTATAAATAGTATTTAGACTTAGCTCAAGTATTTATCCTTTGAGGGTTTTATATTTGGGAGATTTAGGGAATTTTTTCTCATTATGCAAATGTGTTTCAAGTGATAGGTTAATGATTACTAAATAGATAAAATCTTAGGTTTGATTTATTATATAGTTGACTCTTTGGGTATTTTATTTTGAACCAACATGTGAAATGTATGGGATGAACCATATGAACATTTTAAATTTGGGAAAATAGTTGTTAAAGGGAATATACAGTTCCAACCTAAGTGGATAGGTCCATGATGGTAAAATTATTTGAGTAAGTGTGAACTTATCTAGATAATAGGAACAATGATATGAGATTAAGAGATAGTTTGAGAGTGATGTTTAGTTATTTAGATAGAGACTAGGGAAAACATGTGTAACAATAATGGTAATTTAGGAAGTTTGAGCCCATATATGGATGAATGGCTAAAGAGTGGTCAAGTTACACATTATCAAGTTTCTGATACCAAATATGAGCCTCTATATATAAGTTAAGGTATATGTGTGAATATCAATGCATTTTTTAAGTTTTTAAGTTATTCAAAGCTTTGTGGAGATCCATTTGTTTGATTTTTTCTAACATCACAGATCCATAGCTACCATAGATCTCATCATCATCATATATGGTTGTCTTCATCATTCCATGTAACTAATCAGATTCATGTTTTGTAACTTGTATAGATTAATATCCTATCTGCTTAGTGTGTTGGGAACTTAGCTCCATGTCTTAACTCTCATTCACACAAATTTTGTCCTTATTTTGTCATTGATTTCCAATTATATCTATGTAATATTTTATATCATAATTCACCTTCACTTTTAGCTTCTGTACTTAATTTATGTTTTTCAGTGATTGGACTTCCATGAATGCTCATGCTTGCTTATATTCCCTCATGTAATGACTCTTTTAGATTGGCATTTTATTTTTATGTATGTACTTATACCAAATACCTACACTATTTGCCAATTAAATTCATAAAATTTGTGTAAGTTAATTCCACCATCCAATTTGTTGAGCATATTATCATTTCTATTCTCATAGCCAAATCACACTTACCCTACTATAGTGTGTATATTTTGAAATTCACATGAGTCTTCACCATGCACTTGTTAGGATGTGTGGACCATGAACCAATGTCAATGTCTTTCCTTACCACTCACATATATCCATATTTGTAATGAATTCATTCATGCGTTCATCCACCATTCAACTCTTTCAATAATTGTACTTTATCATGCTGACATCAAATAACTTTTCATTCAGTCAAGCCATTGACCAAATCATTATTCAATTAACACTAAATAACTTAAAGATATAAGGCAACTTAACATATTATTTATGTTATTGTTTTTATTTTGTTGATTAATTCAAAAAGTGGTATATAGTTAATAGTTGAGCATTATTATTTTTGGTTTTTATAATTTGTTTATGGTAAAACATAGTTGTGGCATTTATTTTGTTTATTTAATTTATTTTTTATAGTTGGTTTAAAAAATCAAGTCCATAGTTTAATAGTGTGTCAAAAAATATTTTTATCATAGACTATTGGTGTCTTATTTAAGAAAATAGTCCAAATTCAATAATATGTCATAAAATTCACATTATTTTTCTAGTGTAGTGTCATGTTAGAGTTTGTGTCAATAAAGCATGTGTGTTTCATTTTTTAAATTTCCAAGTCAAAAAATATGTTTGTAAGAATGCAATTTTGGGTGAACCCAATATTGAATGTGAATGCCCATTTTGAATGGGGTTGTTTGTTCATAAAAGTAACATGTAGCTTAACCTAGCCACTTGAGCCAACTTGAGGCTATAATAAATGAAGGTAGGAGGCCAATCAACCTCGAGTTTGTCACTAACTCAAAAGTTATCATTTGTTATAGTGACAAAATTGATGTGCCTAAAAGACAACATAGTTGAAGAGTTTTTAATCATTAGTGGTAGTGATGTTATACTACGACTAAAAATGATTGAAAACTTGAACCGCAAATAATAAATTCAAGAATGGTGTCTATTGGTAGTGGTCACCATTTTTAATTTTTGTGATCAAGTGGCAATGTGATAGGATCCTTCCTAAAAAGTTTGGAATAAATTGTAAATATATGAAATAAATCATAAATAACAACAATATATTGAGTTTAAAAGAAGAAGAATTATATTACAATAACATAATTGTAGAATAGCTAGCCTCTTTGAGGGGGTAACCTCATTTGAACAAGCTCAAGTCAATACAATTCATAGGTGCCTCCATATTAGACTAGGATCCTATTTATAGTAATTTATCATTAGATAACTACTACTCCCAATAAATGTGGGATAGTTCCACTATTATAGTATTATATTCTTCTATTACATTCCACTATTCTATCTATTATAATGGGCTTGAGGGATGTATTACAAAGCATATGCATCCATAGCCTTTTATTAAAGAAACAAACTATAAAAGGATGGTTAGGATGAAGGGTCCTAACATGCCATTAACCTTAAAATATTTGCCCTTAAAGCATTAGGTGAGCAAATTGTTGTTGGATTGAAAGAAAAGGTTCCTAGGTAGCATCTTCCAGTTGCATCCCATGCCACTATACTAGAACTTCTGCGATGACCTAATTATAGAGTAAATGAGAGTGATTATCAAGGATAACTTTAGTATGTAAAAGGATATATGATTCTACATCTAGTTCTAGAAGCATTATATGGGTGTTGACATTCTAACAAAGGACCTTCTTTAAGCATGAGACATGAAAAATAGGGTGCACACATGATGAAAGTGGGAGTTTCAACTTGTAAGTGATAGGATCAACCTGATGGAGACTTTTTAAAGGCCCATAAAATTTTGGAGATATTTTTTTGTGGCCTTGTAGATTTAAAGAGGATTTATTGTAAGGTTTAAGGTGAAGGAAAACCATATCTCTAGGGTGAAAGGATCGTTCAGAGTAGTGTTGGTATACCTACTATTTCATGAGATGTGCCATGTGGAGATTATCCTTGAGGAGTTGAAGGATATTATCATGTGAATTAATGGTAGTATCAACAACATATATTAGAGAGTTGTCTGGTACATATGAAATAAGAGAGGGTAGTTTTTGGCCATAGATAACCTCATATGGGGCTATCTTGGTGGCCATGTGGTATGAGGTGTTGTACCACCATTTTGTAAGAGGTTACCATTTTACCCACTAATGTTGCTTCTACATGACAAAACAATAGAGATAGGTATCTAAACATTTATTAACAATTTATATCTAGCCACCAGTCTATGGATGATATTTTTAACTCATTTTTAGAGTTGTAATAAGGCACTTAAAGAGTTCTTGCCAAAAAATGACTCATGAAGGTAGAGTCATGATCTAAGACAATAGATGTTGGAACACCATAGAGCTAAAATATTTGATAAAGGAATGTTTTAGCTATGGTGAAAGTAGTGTATATATGAGCTAGATCACAAAAATGAGCATATTGGGAAAGGTGATCCACCACTACAAGAATGACTAATTTTCCACAAGATTTTGGAAGAACTTCAATCAAATCCATTAAAATGTCCATCCAAAGATGTTTTGGAATTGGTGGTGGCTGAAATAAACCAAGTGGTGTAAACTATTTACCCTTTGTTACATTAGAAAGTATCACATTTAAAAACAAACCTCTTGATATCCTACTTTATTTTAGGCCAAAAAAACTATGCTAGACTCACTCATATGTTTTCAAATAATGTAAATGACCTAGGAAAGGGGAGGCATGCATATCCTAAGAAAATATCTATTTGAACTTAGAGCCGATGATTAATAAAAGGCAAAATTTATATTGTAATGTGTGTCCATCCCAAGTATAGTGAGTTTTAGAAGAGGAATCAACAAATATTTGAAGAATGAGCTATTAGGTGGGGATATCATGATGTCATTGCTATTCAAGATCATGCAACCATGTAGAAATGGGAACTGATCCAACACATAGTTGTGTTTGTTCTTCCAATTGGTAAGAGAGAGCATCATATACCAAGTTTTCCTTTCTTTTTTTGTACGTGATCTCATTTTCATAGCCCATGAGTTTATAAACCCAATTTTGTTGATCTGGGGAAGATATATGTTGATCTAAAAAATATTCGAGGCTTTGGTGGTTGGTTTTAATGCAAAAGTGTCAGCCAACCAAGTGTAGATGCCATTTATTGACTGCATAGAGGATAACCATCATTTATTTTTCATATGTGGAGCATGCCAAATTATGCCCAATAAAGATCTTATTAGTGAAGGCAATGGGATATCCTTCTTGCATTGGTGTCAACACTAAGACCCATGCTACATGAATCACACTTAATAACAAATGTATTAGATAAATCAAGCATAGACAAGACTAGTGTGGTACAAAATTCTTGTTTAAGTTTATCAAATGCTTGGGAAAATGATTTCAACCATACAAAGGAGTATTTATTAAACATAACTTTCAATGGAGTAGTAATTTTGTCATAATCCTTGATAATTTTATTT
Source organism: Torreya grandis (assembly GCA_037957365.1). NCBI lineage: Eukaryota > Viridiplantae > Streptophyta > Pinopsida > Cupressales > Taxaceae > Torreya > Torreya grandis. Next base: position 601,106 of record JARHVA010004422.1, read on the forward strand.
TAGTACCTTGTCGGCCAAGAAATATGCATGGAATTTTGATGTCCTAGGTGGTAGCCAATTTCTAATAACTTCAATTTTGGTGGGGTTGACATGAACACCATTAGATGAAATACTATATCCTAGGTAATTGAACTCTAATTTCCAAAAATAAAATTTATAATGTTTGGCACATAAGTGGTTTACAACAAGTATTCCTAAGGTTGTGTTAAGGTGGTTGAGGTGATCCTCCCATATTCAAATATATATTATGATGCCATCAAATAAAAACAAGATAAAATTCCATAAGAAGGGGAAAAATACTTATTTCATTAAGCCTTGAAATGTAGAGGGGCCATGCTATGCCCTTAACTGTTGGCATGTCTATGGATATGTGTAGTTGACTTGTGGCTTGTATAACCCTTTTTCATATTGTTTTACATTTATTTATGCATTAATATAATTATTATGTTGGCCTATGGGTGGCACATGGTCTTGTTATACTATATATAAGAGGTAGAGTTAGTTATTCATCATCATAGTTGAGTATTTTTATTGAAAGATTTTGGGAGGTTTCCCCCTCAAAGTCACTTATCTATTATTCATATTTTATACTATAATTACATATAATTATGATATAATTCTATATATATTCTTATTTAGTGAATTAATATCATTCCAAGTGGTATCAGAGCATCGATTTGGGACATAATTAGGGAAAAAACCCTATATCTTGAAATTTAGATATATCTTGTAAAATGGTGTGAATTTCTCTACAATTTTTTTACTAGAGTTGAGAAATAATTCAAGTAAGTTTCCATTGAAATTTCAACTCATTTGGATTTGTTTTTCAAAAGTTATCACCATTTTATTTTTTCATAAATTTGCTCCATAGCTCACAATTTGTATAATTTTTCAAAATTTTAAATATTTTTGGAAACCTTGAAAAAATTAGTCTAGGTATATTCTTTAATATTTGTGATTTGAGGCATATATATTAAAAAAACTTAGTGGTCAAAGTTAGGTCAATGGGGCAAAATAAGGTTCACCATCAAGCCTTTGTATGGCTAGTCCTAACACCCATGGATGGGGGAAAGGGAAAGAAACCCCTAAAAACCCTTTGGGGGATGACATGGAGTCTGAATCATCTTATATAATTTCTCAAATCCAATAAAACCTACATGGACTAATATAGAAGGATGTGCAAGTCCAAACTCAAATATCAACAATGCAAGGGGAACTTAATGGCATGAACAATCAGTTACATCAAATCATGACACACTTGGCTACCATTTCATCTCATTTACCACTCAACAACCCTCCACTTTTTCCTTCTAGTCCTCTTCCTCTTAATACTAACACTTTCAATATGGGGATAAAATCAATGTTTCCAAAAGTAGACTTGCACAAGTTTTATGGTAAGGATCCACTCACTTGGATCACTCAAATTGAAAATCTATTTGATTTACACCAAACTCATAGCTCTCAAAAGGTGGTTGTGGAATCTCTGTATATAGAACTTGAGCCATTCATTTGGTATCATTGGTTTTGTGCTCAAAAGAAGAAGACTGGTGCTCCTATTACATGGTCAACATTCTCTAATGAATTGATGTCTCATTATTGAGATAATGTTTTTGAAAAGTACTTTAACCAATTAGCCAAACTATGACAAATAGGAACAATAAAGGATTATATTCATCAATTTCAAAATCTATCTTTATATGTGGAGGATATCACTAAGACAAATTTGACTGACGTTTTTCAAGGTGGACTAAAAGATAGTATTCAATTGGAGGTTCATATGTTTAACCCCATAACTGTATTTGAAGCTTTACCAAGGGCACACTTGGTAGAAGAAAAAGAGATGATCAAACATATTCCTTTCACTAATAGTTAGGAACGTACCTTCCTAAATCCATCATAGCCTCAACCTACCAGATTAGTGCCATAATAAATTGAGGATAAGCATGTCAAAGGGTTGTGTTATGGTTATGATGGTAAATGGAGCAAAGGTCATAGATGTGTTGAAAAGAAGTTATTTTACATTAAAGGGGTTGATGAGGATGAAGAAGATGAGGAGGCATCTGTTGAGGGTTTTGAAGGACTTAAGGATGAAGTTGTAGATTATCAACCTACTATATCTTGCCATGCCCTTGTAGGTATTTCTCCTCCTCAGACTCTTAAGGTGGTGGGTTTTATTAAGAAATAGAAGGTCATATTGTTGATTTATTTAGGTAGTACACAAAATTTCATCAATAGGAAGTTGGTTGATCATTCAAATTATTTCATTTACCCATCCCCAGAGTTTTAAGTCATGATTGTTGATGGTGGTACAATCAATTGTTTTGGAAAATGCCATAGTATTAAGTTAGCAATGGGGGACTATTTTCTAGATTCTCCTATGTTTGCTATTTCTATGGGCAATACTGATATTATTTTGGGAGTACAATGGTTCACCACATTGGGTACTATTGAGATGAATTTCCATGAACTGTTCATGCATTTTTATTCTGAAGGTAAGCCAGTGGAACTATGAGGATTAAAATTTAAATCTCCACAAATGGTTAGTTCACATCAGATGACCAAGATGCTGAAAAAAGGTGCTAAAGGATTTATGGCACTATTGTTTTCCATTGATGTCCAACAAACTAAGGAGTCTACCCATCCAAATTTATAAAAAATATTGGATGAGCATTTAGTTGTTTTTGGACCCATGCCAAAAGATCTTCCTCCTAGTCATACTCATGATCATGCCATTAGACTCATTTATAAAAGTATGCCACCCAATATCAGACCATATAGATATCCTTATGCCCAAAAGATTGAAATTAGAAAAATGGTACAAGATTTATTAGAGGTAGGTACCATTTTCTATACCCAAAGTGAATATTCTTCTCCAATAGTCATGGTATGAAAGAAGGATGAAACTTGGAGGATGTGCCTAGATTATAGAGAGCTCAACAAGTTCACTATCAAAGATAAGTTTCCTATTCTTGTAATTGGTGATTTGTTAGATGAATTACATGGTGATATTTATTTTAATAAATTATATCTTCACTCTAGGTATCATCAAATTTGGATCCATGAGGAGGACATTCCTAAAATAGCCTTCCATACTTATGAAGGCCATTATGAATTTTTGGTCATGCCTTTTAGTCTCACCAATGCACCATCCACCTTCCAAAGTTTGATGAATTCAATTTTTAGGTCATTTTTGAGAAAGTTTGTACTTGTGTTTTTTGATGACATCTTTATTTATATGAAAAATTGGAAGACCACTTGCATCATGTAAAATAGGTACTCTCAATTCTTGAGCAACATTAGTTGTATTCTAAACCATCCAAATGTGATTTTGAATTTTGAGAAGTGGAATATTTGGGTCATATTGTATCACATGAGGGATTAAAAGTTGATCCTAAAAAAATCCAATCCATCATGGAGTGGTAGATTCCCAAGACACTTAAGAAACTAAGGGGATTTATAGGGTTAACTAGTTATTATCATACGTTTGTCAAAAACTATGGTAGTATTGCAACACCACTCACTTATTTATTTAAGAAAGACTCCTTCCAGTGGAATGATATAGCTACCAAGGCATTTGAACAACTAAAAATGGCTATGTGCACCACCCTAGTATTGGTTTATCCATATTTTTCTAAAACTTTTGTGGTTGAATGTGATGCATCTAGATATGGTATGGGTGCAATACTCATGCAAGAGGGTAGGCTCATTGCCTTTGAAAGTCATTAACTAAAGGTTAAAAATAAGCTCAAACCCATCTATGAGAAAGAGATGATGGATATTCTACATGCATTCAAATAATGGAGATCTTATTTATTAGGTCATCACTTTCAGGTAAAGACTAATCATAATAGCCTTAAATATTTTTTGGAATAGAGGTTATCCTCTGAAGAACAACAAAAATAGGTCATGAAAATGTTAGGTTTTGATTTTGAGATAGTCTACAAGAAAGGAAAAGAAAATGTGGTGGTCGATGTAATATCTAGGAAAGATGAACTAATTGAGGCATTGTTATGTGCCATGACCATTTGTTATGTAGACTGGCTAAAGGAAGTAAGGGCAGAATGGGAGAATGATAGTATTACCCATTCATTGATTTATAATCTATAGTAGGGTTTTGATGGGATTAAAAAGTTAACATGGAAGGGGAATGCATTATGGTACAGAGATAGATTATATCTATCTTAAAATTATCTTCTCAAATAAAAAATCCTTCAAGAACTTCATGCATCTCCACTTGGCAGTCACTCATGGTTTTTGAAAACCTATCATAGAGTTAAGAAGGATTATTTTTGGAAAGGACTCAAGGGGATGTACAAAAATATGTGGCTGAATGTATGGTTTGTCAACAAAATAAAGGTGAAACCATTAAAACCCTAGGTCTTTTACATCCCTTATCCATCCCTAGTCAATGATGGGAAGAGGTATCTATGGATTTCATTACTAGGTTACCATGTTTTGGAGGTATAAATGTTATCATGGTTGGTGTGGATAGATTCACAAAGTATGTTTATTTTTGTTCTTTATCTAAACCATTGGTGGCCATTACAGTAGCTCTTTCCTTAATATAGTTCAAACATTGCATGGTACTCCCAAGATTATTGTTAGTGATCGAGATCCCATATTCACTAGTAATTTTTGGATAGAATTATTTGCATTTTTAGAAACCCAATTAGCTCATAGTTCATTCTATCATCCTTAATTTTATGGAAAAATTGAGGTAGTAAACAAGTGTTTGGAAGGGTAGCTTCATTGTTTTGTGTCAGATAAACAAGATAAATGGGTTCAATGGCTGCCCTTGGCTGAGTGGTGGTATAATACATCAGTGAATAGTTCATCCAAAATGTCTCCTTTTATGGAATTATATGAATACCATCCTTGATATCTCACTTCACCTTTGAAGACCCATCCAAAGGTGCATGTAGTGGAGGAACACCTTCAACATCAATAAGAAGTCCTTGCTAGTTTAAGTGAAAATTTACCTTTTGTCCTAGAATCACATGAAGCAACAAGTAGATCAACACAAGAGTGAGAGGCATTTTGAAATTGGTGATTGGGTGTTTTTTTATTTTATCCATATAAGAAAATTTACTTGAAGTAATAGAAAAAGGATAATAATCTATAGCCCACGTATTATGGTCATTATTAGATCTTACAAAAAATTGGTAGTATGGCCTAAAAGCTAGAATTTCCTCCCTCCACTTGCATTCATCCAATATTTCATGTATCTTGCCTTAATAAGGTCATTACATAGAGTGTTACCAATCAAATCAAGTTACTAGAATTAGATGAGGAAGGGATGGTTATTCTTGATCCTAAAGTGGTCCTTCAAACACGCATTAAGCAGCTATGGTCTAGACTGATTCTTGAGTATTTGATCAAATGGAATAATCTGCCTTCTGAAGATGATACCTGGGAGGATGAATCATTCATGCAACAATATCTAAGATTTATTCAATGTTGAGGACAACATTGTTTTGAAGGGGAGGGGCATGCTATGCCCTTAACCATTGGTGTGTCTATGGATATGTGTAGTTGACTTGTGGCTTGTATAACCCTTTTACATTTATTTATGCATTTATATACTTAGTAGATCAGCTTATTGGTGGCACATGAACTTGTTAGAATATTTAAAATAAGTAGGGTTAGTTTTTCATCATCATAATTAAGTATTCATTCTTATTAAAAGCTTTTGGGAGGTTGCCCCCTCAAAGTGGCTTATCTATTGTTCATATTTTCTACTGTAATTCCATATAATTATGATATACTACTATATATTCTTATTTGGTGAATTAATATCATTCCAAGTCATTGGTAAGCCCAAAGGGCATGACCCAAAACTCATAATGGCCATTATGTGTGTAAAAAACCATTTTTGTAATGTCTGCTTCATGAATATAAATTTGGTGATAGCTAGACCACAAGTCCAACTTGGATAAAAAATTTTCACCATGGAGTTCACAAAGGATCTCATCTATTACCAAAATGGGAAATTTATCCTTAAGTGTGAGCTTGTTTAAGTATTTATAATCAATACAGAGTCATCAAGAGCTATCTTTTTTATGAATAAACAAATTTGGTGAGGAATATGGGTTAGTGCTCAGTCGAATGACTACTACCTATAAGATATCATGAAACATATTTTCAATCTCTACCTTTTGATGAAATGGGTATTGGTATAGCTAATGTTAGGGGATTCACTTCCTAGAATAATTTGGATGTGATGGTGTATAGGGTGGTGGGGCAATAATCCTATTGGTTCCTAAAAAATTATTGCATGCTTGACCAAAATATTGTGTTAGTTAGATGGTTGGCTAGAATATGTTGGTGAAGTAGGGTGGAGAGAAAATAGTTGGGAGATTATTCTGTAGGATCCATTTTTGGGAAGTTTATCCATGCAATGAGAGATAATAACACTAGTGGATCCATGAAGATAGACTTTTAGTGTGTATTGATGTACATTCTTAGAGAATTGCATCCATAGCTCAAAAAAATCCTAAAGCATGGGTCCAAGAGATCGTAACCATTGGGATCCTAGAACAACATCACATCCGCATAAGCAAAAAGAAAACATGTCAATCTTGATTTCATGTTTTCCCACATAAATGCAAACATTATGACACTTTCCCTTACATGACAATGTTTCCCTATTATAAATCATCACCTAGAACAAGGGTGTATAAAATAGTTTGATTGCTTAGCCACCTGAGGGTCGATAAAGTTATGAGTGATTATAGAATAAATAATAATGCTGAGGGGTTGTTTCTTGAAAATCTATTTGATATGCATTATTTATGGAGTGGTGACCCTTACCAAAGCATGCATGGAGATTTCAAGATGTGAATCTGAGGGCCTAGAATCATCATATTCTTTTTTTGGCTCATCTATGGTATCTTCACATTCTTTTGTATAAGGTGGGTAATTTACATCGAATAGGTACATTTTTTATTTGATGCATTTGTGTCCCTAACCCAATTTTCATCATAATTGTAACATAACCCCTTTTCATGAAGTGTGCACATTTTAGACTCTATGAGAAGTTTGATGGGGGTTACCCTGAGAGGGGGTTTGTGTTGGGGCACTGGAATGAAGATTGCTTTGTGGGTACCCAATTAGAATTATGATATTGTGAGTTGAATTTATCTTTAAATAGGTTGCATAAACCTAAGTCTTTCATCATTATGTGTAGTTAGAACATTTTAACCTTAGATCGTAGCACATCCTTGAGTCTATTGGTGAAGTATCTTCTAAAAAAACATTAGAGAGACTTTTAGTTTGATTGGATAGTTTTTTTAACTCTTTCTAATATTATTTTATTGTGATAATTTGATGAAGTTCAGTCAATGCTCCTATGAAGTCATCGTAGGCACAGCCCCAAAATGCACTAACAAGGATTTGGAGAATTTAGATGAATTTGGTTCTTGATGTGACTTATAGTACTGTTGGTAAAACTAAACAACTTCCTTCTTAAGGTGAAATGAAATAATATGGAATTAGTCATCAGTGGGATGTAGGTTGAGATACTATTCTACATGGTAGAGCTAGCTCATGTGCCATCAAATTTGGGAAAATATAATTTAGGGATAAAAAATGGTGATCTAGAAGAACTAATATCTGATTGATGATCCCCATTAGTTCTAAATGATTATAATGTAACATGGAATATGGTCATGTGGTCATGGAGTTCAAACAGTCAAGATTCAATGTTTGTCCAAAATTTAACATTATCATGGGCCATGGTGCTTACATGAGTAACAATGATTTACTAGGGAGGTTGGGGATGCCAAAAAATGTTGAGTTAAGTTATATGTCAAATTTCTCAATTTTTTAAGATAATTACAATTGTGTAATTTTCACACAGGTGTAAAACTTGATTTTTTAAAAGTGTGTTTAGGTCTCAAGAAGATATAATTTTATATGGGGATTTTTTTAAAAAGTCACCCCTTAAAATGACCAATGTGATTAAAAAATCATAATGGATTATTCAGCCTATGTGCAACAAAAAAATTCTATACTCTTTTTTTATTATTTAGCTACAATTACAATTAGATATGTTGGCTTTATGGCCAAAACTAAATCAAAATTTATAGAGAATAAAAATAACTATAGTGAGATTGGTTAGTTGTATGGCCAAAACTAGGTCAAACTTACATAATATAAAAATGTTTATAGAGACATCGATTGGCTATATGGCCAAAACCAGATAAGAATTTTGAGAAGATGAAAACAATTACAATTTCAATGAGGAAATTTGTATATGGTCAATTTTTCAAGTGAAATTCCTTACCATAAATTTACATTGATGAAACTACACATAGATGACAGTATAAAGTAATATTATAGATGTTTTAGTAGGGATAGATGATGCACACATGACCATTTAGAGTGATTTCACATAAAAAACATCCATGCACAAGTACAAGGTGTAAAACTTGGCTCTTAGTGATGATAACATTTAGAAAATAAAAACCAATAGATCTCAAAATAGATTCAAATTGTAAAACATGGTTTGTAGTGATGATTGCTTCTAAAACTTGGCTTGTAGTGATGTTGAAATCTGAGTGCCACTACTCTGTTACCACTTTTTGATCACTAGGATCCCATTAATTAAAGGTGAGAGCATATGGTGGGAAAATATAATTAGCCTTGACTTCAGAAGATGATGCAAAAAAAATAAATGACCATGGAAAGATCTCTAATACTAGATGACAGGATCCTTCCTAAACAAGTTAAAAATAAATTACAAATATATGAAATGAATTAGAAATATCAACAATATATTGATTGAAAAATAATTAGAATTGTATTACAATAGAATAATTATAGAATCATTGGCCTCTTCAAGTGGGAAACCTCCTTTGAGCAAGATCAACTCAATAAAATTCATAGGTGTCCTCATACTAGACTAGGATACTATTTATAGTAATTTATCACTAGATAACTACTACTCCCAATGAATGTGAGACTATTACACTATTACACTATTAAATTATACTATTACATTCCAATATTCTATCTATTAAAATGGGATTCATGGATGTCTTATAAATCACATGCATCCATATCCTTTTACTAAAGAAATAAACTATACAAGGATGGCTAGGATGAAGGGTCATAAAAAATTTAGACGTATCTTAGGTAAAGACACATGCTAGGAGAGATATGGGTCTCAAGATGATTTACTAATGATTGATAAGGTGTTTCAAGTATTTGACTAATGAATGAATTAATGATGAGGGATCATGATAAGGAATGATTTGATAGAGGAGTGGATAATTAACTAGATTGACATTAGTGAGAACTATTTTGAAAGATGAGATAATGAAGATAATGGACAACAAAAAAATGACATGATTGTGGTCGAGGTAACCTCATATATCCCATGTGACTAAGCACTGCTTACATAGTCTTAGAAGACCATAGGATTATGTAGTTCTCCGTAAAAGGGAATTATAGGATGATTTATTATAAGATTCATTAAAGGAGGATGATGATGGATTTTTTATAGATATTAGCTATTAGATTTGATAATTTTTTTTAGATGTTAGATTTGATGATTTGGTTGATATTTGATTTAGGATGTCGACGATGAAATAACTGATATATGTGTTGGAGAAATAATTGGATATTGTATTTTATGTGTTTTTGACGTGATTGGATTAGATGATTGGATAAGTGATTGATGAGAGGATACAAATGTTTATTATCTTCAAACATCCATCCATCCATTCTTTATTACTGCAACAAGTCTTTGATCATCATAATCCAACAAATCCTTTTTAATGTAACACTAGGTAGTATGCACCATGATATGTTTATGGCCATGATGTGTTTAGCCAAAGTTCATGTTAGACTAACGTAAAAGACACAAAGATAAAAAATAAAGTGTGTACAAATAGAAAGTGGTGTAAGGCACCGTTGGTATAAGGAACCAAGATGACATGTTGGCCATATGCTATTACGTAAATGATAAAGCCAATATAATAAGACAAAATATGTATAAATATATTCACAAAATGTTTAATCAAAGATATAGATACAGTTAAAAAGATAATCATAGATGATTAGAAATGAAGACATTCAAGCAAGTCAAACATAATCAAATATCATACAAGCAAAACACACAAGTATTTGCATGCAGGTTGTGTCTTGTTTATTATCCTAATGAAAGGCTAATGAGATGAATGGTCAAGTTATGATTCAATGTGACAATGATATGAGACATGATATAAAATTTTAGTTATGATGGGATATGATAGTGAAAAATGACATGTTGGATAAGGGACTGATAAATATGATTGAATCAAAGTATTGACTTGATGTTATTTTATGGGTGCTAGGGGTTAAACTAGAAAAGATGTGTGTGACCATGTCTTAGGTCAAAAAAATGATAAGACTAGATAATTTATGCATTTATAAATGATTTTCTCAAATTTAAATGGGTTGACACTAATGAGGTTGATAATGTGATCAGATGGTGATGGTGACTTATAAAAAAAGGGTGACGATGATCTGACCATTAAACAAGCTTATTTGATAATTATGAGTGATAGGAAATGAGTTGGACTAAGTATTATGAGGTTGAAATGGGATGTTAATGACCAAATGATAAGGACATAGGATAAGATGATTGGGATATTTTAGATTTTTTAGATTTTATATTTTATTTGGATTTTTGGGTTATTTTGATTTTTAGGGATTTTTGGGATTATGTAAGTACAATAAAGGGTTACTAGAAAAGGGAAAACCTAGCCTACTAGATAGGATGGAGAATGATGGCATATGGAATGATTAAAGGATTTGGGTGATTCTCAAAGGGGATGAGAGAAAATGAGGAATGGTCCAAGGATATCTAAGGATAACATCATGTAGGAACCAAATGTCTAGTTGCCTGAGTACTGCTTAGAGGATATGCCAAGATGTTTCTAGAACATGTCTCAAAACATTTTCTAATACTTTACAAAGGTAAATATTGGAAGAAATGATGGGAAATAGGATGGAACAAGGTGCTTAAGGATTGGGATGTGAATAATGGACATATGGATAAGATAGATAAGGATGGTGCAAATTGGGTTTGAAAATGGATTTTATCATATCAATGTAGAGAAAAAGTGAATTTCACCCCAAATTTTTGAGGTACCCATAGATAAAAACTATTTAAACATGATGTCAAAAATTGGTTTTCCTCATGATACTTTCCCAATGTGTTAGAAAATTGGTTTTCACCATTAGATGCATGATTTTTTCTTATTATTTTATTTATGATTTGATTTTTTTTATTTTTACTTTTATGGCATCTCAATTTATTTGAGGTGTGTAAGATGTAGTGATGTTGATGCTTTTATAATCTTTAGTTGATACTAATTTTGAGTAGATGTACTAGGGGTGTGTTGTCGATGATGGCTTTACTGATGTCATAGTGACCTTTGTTAAATATTGATTTTGATTCCTATGGAAATTTAAACCAAGTGTCTTCATAGCCCCTATAAAAGACAATGTTTCCTAGGAAAGTGATGCATTATATGGATGGGATTAGGGTTAGAATTTGAAGGAGGTGTATTGGATGAGGTATACTTGTCAGGATATTGGAAATTAGGATTGATAGTTGTAAACACCATTGGACATGCTTTTTTTGTTGTTCTTGATTTGTGCCATATGACAAGAGATATTAGGGGATCCAAGAATTTTAAATGTTTTTGTTCTTTGATCCCAAGACTTGAAATACTATTGACTAAATTGATATTGCTTATGATGTTGACTTATTGATTTGCTGATTTTTAGAGTTGACTACCCCTTGGTGTCATAAATAACATTTCACTAGAGGAATTTGACTATTGAATTTTCTTATTATGACATTGAATTTGACAGTCCCCTAATACCTCAAAGAGGTTTTCACTAAGGGAAGCCAATTTTTGATTTGGATGAGTATTTTGATTTATTTTTGTATCAAATATAAATTTATGATCATGCTTGATTATTTGATTATCATCTTGGATAATCAAAGAGTTGGCATGTGATATGTCTTTTTGAGGGAATCAAATAATACATGCTTTTATTCATTCCCATTGAGGATGGTGATGAAGTGATTGCTGATGATAAGATGAATGATGGATGAAGGTGGAAGGGATGGATTAATGAGTGGATAATAGGCAACATGACCTTCATATAGGATCCTATGAGACCTAGTTTTGACATTAGAGAATACCTCCTCAAGACTCATGGAAGAATCACTAAGGATTTTGCATTGACCTATAGTAAATGCTTCCCAAGTTTGATCAAAGCCACTCTGATAATAATTTATAGATGAAGTATCTTGAAGTCTCATAAAATCCATTATGATATCATCATCCTGACATATATCAAGAGACATGTCTTGTTGCTAGTTGATATTTGAGTTGATTGTATAAATAGAGAAATACTCAAAGAGGTGGGTGTTAGCATGATATTTGAAATCTATAAGGGATGATGATTATGATGTGGAATATCATGTGGATTAGATGTTGGTGATGGATTTGATACTAATACAAATGACGTTGATTTTGGCTCTGAAATTGATGTGGATGATGTTGATGATGTGATGCTAATGGTAGATGATGTTTGTGTTGTGTCCATAAGGAGGGCTTGTTGAGAATAATTATTCACAAGAACCTTATTCACATTTTTTTGGTGATGAAGGATTTGAGATGAAGGGAATTTTGGAAATGAGGGATATGATATAATGAAAAAGGTATATGATTGGTTGATGATGGGTTTTATATCAAATATGGACTTGGTAAAGATGGTTTGTTTTTGTTTTGGATTTGGTTTGGAAGTGGAAGATCTTGATCATGAGTAAGAAGTGAATCTTGGCATATCCTATCTTTCCCACCCTTGGATTAGGATTCATCTGATTCATTCTCAATTTTAATGTCATCACGATTGATAAGGTCTTGGACATTTTTTTGAAATGAAAACATATATTAATAGAATGCCCCTAGGTTATTTGATATTGATAGTATTGGTCTTCTCTATTATGGGAGGTCTTAAGTCTAGTTAGATTAACATTCTTTGTGTGGGGATAGGTAATCATGTATGTGGTGACTAGTTGATGAGAGATGTCTTCCATGAATGTAGGGAGAGGAGTATATTGTCTCTCTTCACAAATTTTCTTGGACATGGAAGAATTTAACTTGAAATCAGATAATTTATTAGGGTATAGTAATTCAATGATGTAGTAGGTCCATGGCTTATGACATGGCTTAAGGATGGGATGGTATTAGATGGGGTTGCCAAGATAGAGTTCCCTTTTCTAATATCATAAGGGGTTTGTAATGGGATGATAGATGGAAGCTTTAATTATGATGGGATACCATGAGGACTAGGATTAGATTGAAATTTATGGGGAAGGATTGGGGACTATTGTTTATAAGGTAGGGTAAGTTTTATTGGGTCAAAGTCTATAAGAAGTCAAGAAACCATTTCTATTAGCCATAAAAAGGAGTGCACTTTATTGGCAAAGAGATGTTTCTCAAGTAGGCTAACATCCAAATCTATTTTGGTGGCCATGAATAAAGATGGGAAAAAGGATGGATGATGTGATTATGGGGTGTTTGAAATAAATGTAGATTCTTAGATTATTTTATGATGTCTTTCTTTAGTTTGATTTCAAATTTGATTTTAAGATGTAAGATGACTGATGGGATGTGAAAGGTCTTAAGTGGATAAGATTAAAAATTTAAGTTAATACATGAGCTAGTTAATCATTCAATTATACTTGATTGACTTGATGTTTTATTGATGAAAAGCTATGACAAGCTCTGAGGTTTGACCTAAGCTTGGGGGCTAGGTTTGACTAGCCAAAGGGATGTGATTAGGTCATAAATGACCTTTGATGAGGTTGACTTGATTTAGACTAGCTCAAGACTTGGATGATCTACTCAAGTTGACTTTGGATGACTTGGATGATAAGATTGGACTAAGTGGATGATAATATTTGATTGTATGTATGACTCAAAATTGATTAGGTTTGGATGAAATCATGATTATGATGGTAATTTTTCCAATGTGGACCAAGGTAAGTATATAAAAAGCTTGTTCGGATATGGATAATAGGTTGAATAGTGTGGGTATGGACAAGTTTAGACTATAGATGATGTTGTCTAACAAGGTAAATGAGGGATTACACTATGAATTATTTAGGGTTAGACTAAATATGTTAGAATAAGGGATGAAAAGGGACATTAAGGATATGGATGGTAGGTATATTAGAGGTTAGGACTATGGTTGAAGTAGATTATGACTTGTTTGGGTGATGGATAGAATGTCTATATCTAGGAATGTTATGTGGGTTAAGATTACCTTCAAGTTGATTGATGTGACGTGAAGGAAAACTATGATTATGATAGGGTATGACCTTGAGTGAAGAAGTATATAATATTTGTGCTAGTATTATTTATTGAGGGGATGATAGGGTACAATACCCTAGGTTATAATAAGTGTGGAAAAGATTGATTGGGTTTGGAAAGATGACATGCATTGGGTATTAGTAAGGTATCACAAATTCTTGTTTCAGACTAACAAAATGATGAAATAAAGATGGGTGCCAAGTTAAAACTAGCATAGTGATAGGATAATGATGGATGCTAGTTTAAAACCAAAAAAATTATGGGTTATAAGTTGATGGGTGATAGGTTAAAAAACAATAGTGTGTCAAGTTGTTAGCATGATGATGATGGGTAGTGAAACTAATAGAGTAACATGTTTAAAGGTAATGAAGTTTTCTCAATGAGGATAAGGGTGACTATACAAGTCAGACTATGTGTATGAAGGATGACTATGTTGTAATTGGTTTTGAGTAGGGGAAAAATTAGGTCAAGGGGAGATGTTTAAATTTTGGATAAGTTTGAGTAGGTCAATGCTAAAAGTGACAAGGTTTGACTATGATAGGGTGAGATGGTGATTAAGGAAAGTTTATGCACAAGATGAATGATGTGATTTTGATTAAGGGGAGATGGTGAGGGTATGATAGGGTTAGACTTAGGAAAGATGAGATGATTATCATGGAAATATTAGACTAAAGGATGCATGATAGGGTTGGACTAGGATGATATGAGATGATGGTATTTTGACCAGGGGTGAGAAAGGACAAGATGATGAAGTATGATAAGGTTATGACTAGGACAAGATAATAAAGGTAGATTAGTGAATATTGTACTAATTATTATATTTTACCTAAAGTTGAGTTTTGACTAGGTAATTAGTTTGCATGTAGGATATGAGGTTTGAAAACAATATTAGCCTCAATAATGAAAACATCCCATTTTGGCCACAACTAGCTTCTGACCAGACTTCAGACTAATTCCTACCAAACATTGCAAATTAATCCTATAAATCACCGAATGCCTAATTTTTGTTCATAAATCATTCAAAAATACTCAGAATCATGTTGAGGCATCCCTATTTGGGATACTAGCCTATACATAATAATAAACTCTCATGGATTCATCTCTAATCACTTTACGACCTAAAAATTGCTAGTTTGGCCCTTAAAAGAGATAAAATGTTAATCAAAATGACTCAAATAATTAAACTATATTAAAATATTAGATAAATAATCCATTTATAATTAATGAATATCTAAAAATGGAAATTCAAAAATTCAAAATATCAAGCCTTTTCATCATTACCTTTATGAGTTGTTAAGATCTTTCAAAATATCTAAAAATATCTAATTTGAAACCCATACCTATTAATTAAAAATTATAATTACATGACACCTTAACTCAACTAGAGTTAGACTCAACTAACCTAGGGTTAATTTTAACTCATTCCATGTTTAAACTCAACCTTAATTCACCTTGGGTGGGATTTAAGTTTGGAGGCTATAAATACAAGGCCCTACCTATTGATCAACAAGATTTTTTTGTGCAAGGTTATTATGTCAAAATAATTCCAAGAAGCTCTTTTGGTGTAAAGTTATTATCTTCAAATAAATGCAAGAAGACTTTTTATTAATGTTACCATGCCAAATTCATAATCCAACTAGCCAAGCCAAGGTGCGAAGGAGAGGTGGAACAAATGGATCTTCATTGATAAAGATTTATTGATGCACAAAGCCAAAAGAGCCACTTCAACAAGCCATTTTGAGATATAAGGAAGGTAAAAGGATGATTTATATTGATTTTTAGTTATGTTTTCATTATATTCTTATTACCTATGCTCTCCCTAGTGTCTAAGCTAGAGGTTTTAGTGTTTAGTGTGTTTATTTGCTTAACTAACACTTACTAACCTACCCTCTATGGATTATTTGTTCATATGATGACATGCATAGTAGGAATCACACCCCAAAAAGTTCTCCTCATGACATTTTAGGACCTATTCATAACAATTTTCATGTCAAAATCCAAACTTGCTGACTAAAAAAGTGGAAATTAGAGGCTCACAGACATGTTATAGGAAATTGCATTTTCATTTTGTGTAGTTGTGATTTTGCTTTATGTAATTGTGGTATTGTATTGAGGAATCACAACATTTCACTACAATATAATTACTTTTTAATTTGAACATTGCCTTAACTATAGTGATATTACCTTAACTATCCTGATATTGCCTTAACTATCATGATATTGCCTTAACTATCACATTTTTACACTAACCATTTTGTGTTGTAGGAAGAGTTGAGATTTTGCATGATAAGTAGTGAATTTGAATGATAAGTAGCAATTTTTCTTGATAAGTCATGATATTTCCTTAACCATTTCAATTTTGCACTAACCAATTTTTGTTATAAGATAAGTTATAGTTTTGCCTTAAGAATGGCAATATTGTCTTAACTTTTACGATATTAATTTAAGAGTTAAAATTTTGTGCTAACACTTTATTTTGAAAGAAATTATGGTTTTATGCTAATTAGTTACAGTTTTGTAGGAAAATTTGTAGTATTGATCCATGTTTTTATGATTTTACACTGTGTAAAGAAAATTTGAAACCTGAGAGTTGAATTCCAAAAGCCATTTACCCACTTACTCTTTGCTTCTAAGCATAAGGACCCCCTAACATATTTTTTAGGACCCAAAGATCAAGAAAAGACATTTTTAGCACTCTAAGATCCAAACTCACATTTAAATTTAGCATTTTAATTTTTTTTACTTGAGCTAGTTTCATTTTATCTAAAGTTCTTAAACAATGCCAAGGGGTTAAACTTCATGACACATTTTGTTTGGTGCTATAAAAATAAACTCACACTCTAGTTAAACACTCATAAGAGTTTTCATTTTTATGATTGTTGTTGAGTTTTTATTTGTCAAGTCAAGTGTAGCGTGCATGCTCCCCCCATACCCTTTAGGGAACTTGGGTGATTAAAAATTCTCACTTATTACATTTATTACTTTTATCTAAAAGTGTGGAAGGAAATTCATTAAGGCCCTCCCCAAAATTTGAGATATTTGGGTGACCACAAAACAACCCTAAAGTCCTTCCACTTTCTTTATTTCATGCATTTTAGATTGTGAGTGGGATTTCATTGCCTCCCTATGGGTTCTCTAAGGAAGTGTTAACCTAGGAATTCATCTCCTAACATTACTTCAACCCCACTCCATGGTAAGGGTATATAAATTGAGGTAAAATTATTGGAATGCTTGTTTGAGTGGTTAAGTAAGATCTGTTAGTAAGAAACTACCTCAGAATATATGTTAAACTCAGACATGGCACTACACTAAGAAATTAATAGATGTAGTCGTTGTGAAAAGGACAAGACATATTCACAACAAGATGGTTACCATAGATCCAAATGATGTGTTGTGCCTTAGTGTTATCCACACATATGGGACCATTTAGAATGTGTGAAAATTGATAATTTAGACAACCCCACTTATCATGGACATAATGTTAATGCAGGGAGAGTAGACCAAAGTTCCATGTCACCATATAAACTCTTAAGAAAGAGGGGGCCAAAAAACCCTACTTTTCATGTGCTTTTAATTTTTGGATTAATAATATAATTTCCTCTCAAGAGCAAGTATATAGACAAAATTTGATAGTATGAAGCCACCCTATCAGTTTTTAAAATTAAGATGTTACAATTAGATGTTTTTGTTGTTTTTCCTTTTTACTTGCATGGGCTCGAGTCAAAACTATTTATTTATCATACCACATCAAAAAACAAGTCATATTTGCACATCAATATTTTGCTTAAAAAGGTATTATGTCATCCTTTACACCATGCTTTACCTTAGCCATTTGTCAAACTTGTGTGTGTGTGTGTGTGTGTGCGTGCGTGCGTGCGTGTGTGTGTCACTTTTTTGAAATGGGCATCATTATACTACACATTTCATTCCATGTCTTGTACCTTAGAGTTTTTGAAAGAACCATTTGTCATAAATTTAGAGCAATATAACATCATTATGCTACTTTCATTATATCAAAATTTTTTTACCTTATATCTAATTATAAGTTTAAATCCATGTGTGCCTTCTTGGTTTATTTATAGTATCATTATGCCATCTATTTTTTTCTAGCTTGTTGTCTATTTAAGAAACTAAGCCTTCTATAATTGTACTTCTCATGACCCTACTCCTCCTTATGATTATATATTGGCTCATGTGTAGAATACCAACCCTATTTATCCCACTTAGATTCATATTCCACTTGCTTGGACCTCTCCCATGCCACATTCCCATCTTTTAACCATATTGGTACTTTCTCATTCCAGATAGGCTCTCTACATACCCTCCATGACCTTTTTGGGAGATTGTTGACTAGCCAAGGGCCCTATTTGACCTAGGCCATAGCTAAAAGAGGAAAAATATGGCCTAAGGCACACTTTTCCTTCATGAAATCCATAACCTAGGCTATAGCCCTGGTAGAATGTGTGAAAAGTCACCCGTTTGGTCTAAAATGGTTACTTTTTTGACTTATTAATGGATTAGGGTTGGATATGGGCATTTTTACTCTTCCATTCACTAATTATATTTAGTCTCATTCCACTTTTTCTACATCTCTCTCTAATTATCTCCATTTTAATCATCTCACATTGAAAGCTTAGCTACCTCCCTAAATCTCTCTTGATTCTTGCTTGGCATAATTGCTTTCCTTAGGAAAAGGGATGCCCTACATTGTTGTTTCTTCCATTTGGTGATTCTCTTTGCTATTGATAGTGTTATTGAATATTTTGGACTACTAATTAACTCCTCAAGAATCCATTGTAGCTTTCATTTGTGCTCTTTGCATTGCCTCTCATAGATTGGTGGTTTCTCCTTCACCTCTTCCATAACTTTGGCTCTTGGTCTGGACTCAACCTATACACAACCTGATCTTATTCCTCTCTTACCTCCTAGATTGGATAATTAGTTGGTATAAATTTTACACATATTTTGAGTTTTATATGAGGTCACTTTAATTTACAAAGTGAAACGCTTTTGCTTATTTATAGTAGTATGTATGCTAGGGTTTATTTAGTTTTAGAAAACTAGTTGTTTGTTATCTTTCTTAGCATAGATTCTAAAGTTTCCTACATTTATGCATGTCTAAAGAGTACTTTCATTACTTAAAACATTCCTTTATTGTATGCCATTTCTCTCTTTTTAATTTTGTTGTATTGCATAGTAGACATACTAGAAATCCTAGGCAAACTCTCTCTCTCTCTCTCTCTCAGACACACACACACACACACACACACACACACACACACACACACACACACACACACACACACACACACACACACACACACACACACACACACACACACACACACACACACACACACACACACACACACACACATTAAAACTAGAAACATTGTATTGCTAGAAAATAATAGTATTGCATTGAAAGATAACTCAAATCTAGAATAGGCATGTTCTTTAACCCTTGCTTGAAAATGTCTTTGTTTCCTAAAACATCTTTCATTTGGCCTCAAAAAGCCCTAATTTTTAGATTTAATTTTTAATATCTATTTCATCTCATTCAGTATTGTTGCTTCTTTTTAGTTCTTGCAATCCTTAGTATAGTTTTAGCCACTTGCTTCACTATGGTTGGATCCACTAGAGGTTCATGCATACTTTGTGTGTTTATTTTTACTAGCCCCAACCTAGTTTACAAGTCTATCTATGTCTTGGTGCAAGCCAAAAAATTGAATAGCCACTATAAACCTCCTATAGTCCATAAAAACATTGAGCTTTCTAACCTCTTAGTGGTTTACTTTAACACCTTTCCAAATACTAGTGGTTCCATTCAGATTCTTAGAGCTACATACTAACATGCCTGGTGGGACTTCACATATAGTTTCATGCTAGTTGTATCTTATTTAGATATCTCTTAGCCAATTCCCCTCTATTAACCACTAGGCTTTGATTTTAGTTATATTTTGACTCTCACCTTGGTTGTATTCTAATTTGGATTTGTGTTATTATCCCTATTGATTCTCCTTTAGTTTGCCTTTTTTATTGTCTTCTATGTTACTCTTGTTTTATTGCACCCATGGCTGACCTCCCACCTTTGGGATGTTATTCCAATTGAATTTAGGGTCTCATCCTTGAGCTCACTCATGAGCAAGCTGTGACTATAATGGAATGCCACAGACACTGTAGGACCCAGGAGCCTCCCTCGACCCAATATGATAGTCTACACCCTCTCACATTTGAAAGGGAAAAAAATTTTTAGGACTACAACCAATGAACTTGATATCCTTTCCACATATCCAAAATTAAATCAATTAAGGATGTTTCTACTCATGCTCATGCCATATCTCACTCACCTATTTGAGGTGATGAGGATCTTCTTGATCAATTAGGACCACATGAGTTACACACAATCATTGATGATTACTGTAGATGTCTTTAGGTGAATGAAGTGAATCCTTTTACCCCTAAGAATCAATGACATGTAGCCTTTGGAGACAAAGGTCATGATCATTCAGTGTCCAATTCTTTGACTAGTTCTCATGTGAGTTCCTTGCCTCTTTCTCAACCAAAAACTCATCTGTGAGAATTATTCCATGTCCACATTGTGGCTCATAGGCATGCCCACTTGAGAATATATCTTCATCATGAGGATTATTCCCATCCTCCTATCCCTTCCCTTAATTTTTTTGATGAGCATGTTAATTTTGATTGTCACTTACGAACTAAAGATTTGTGAGATGCATATCATGAGCATTAGCATCCAGTAATTGACCCTTATTTAATAGCATGTGACCAACGTCAAGGAGATCTCAGTCATCATAAAAATCTACCTAAGTATGCCATATCTTCCCATCATCCCCATTAGGAACATTACTCTTATCATGGCCATACTCACCCCATGGTAGAGATGATTTCTATTATGACTAGCCTCCCTCTCATGAGCTACCTTGACATCATGTTCTTCATGACCATGGTTATGGTGATGCCTATGGGCATAGGCACCATTATTAACATCACAAGCCCCCTCTTAGATTTCATCACCAACTAACTATCAACTATTATTATAAGGATCTTTATTGGAATCCTCTAACCCTTTGGGTGCATGCTATTCCCCTTCCTACTCCTATCCCTAAACTACCAAAGTTCAATGGGAATTACAACTCCAGTCCTACGAAGCATATTATAAAATTCATGATGGTGTGTATGGATTAGGAACAAGATGAAGGAATGTTGTTTAATATCTTTGCTCATTCTCTATGATCTGAAGCTCTTGTCTAATTCTAGAATCTACCTCTAGATTCTAGTTTTCAGTTCCTTCTAAATGACTTCCTTAATTTTTTTTTGATATTTCTAGACCTTTTAACCTTGGCATCCAACACGTCCATGTCATAGGATAAATGTGAATTAAACTTTAATTTTATGCATAGATGTCATTCAACTATTTATACATGTATAACAAGGTTCTCAGATGACCAATTTTATGATATGTTCATGTGAGCATTGAGGCAGGAGGTTCACCTTGAGGTCCTCAAGTGTGAGACCACCTCTTATGAAGAAAATATTAATGAGTATATAAATATTGAAGTGTTTGAGGTGTTTTTGGGCATATGTCTCATACCTTCTTAAAAGTCATCCATAACGTGACTAATGATGGTGTCATTGATTCTCCTCTTGAGAAGAAGGATAGTTGTGAGGTGAATACTGTGAACAAGAAGCTAAATAAAAAGAAGAATTCTATATCTTGTACAAAAAAAATAGATGGTGTTTCCTTATGACCCCACCAAGTTTTATAATCACCACTAGATGAGAGGGCATGATGATGCTAATTATTCCACCTACTAATCTAGTGGGAAAGCCTTACCTCTGTCTCAAAGTTATCCTCTTGATGAACCCAGTCGCAAGTTGGATGTGTTTAAAGAGCCTCTATCAGAACATGATAAGGAGAAAAAGAAGAAATCAAAGGCTAAGGCCCCATGTTCTCCTTCTTGCTCTTTTACCTCTTCTGAATCCTCTTCCTAGGCTAACCCATGAGGGAAAGCCAATCATGAGAGTAGCACGGTTGTTATTGCTATTGACATTGCTCCTACTAGTTATGAGTGTTTTATCAACACATGCTAAGGTTAGGCCACTGACCCCATTAGAGAGATTAGTGGTATTGGGACTCCTATCTAGCCCATGGGGGCAAGGAATCCCAAAGTTAGATTTGAATTTTGATGTAACATCCCTCCCTAGGCTAGACAACATCCATACTCCATCATAGAGGAGTTATAGGGCCTCTCAACTAGGATCTCCATTTGGGACTTGCTTTGTCTTTTCCCTAAGCAAAGGGGCTTCATATTTGATGAAATTGGTTTATATCACAAGGATCCACTATAGGATGATGTTGGAGTATTGTTTAATTATGATATAGTTGAGCATCTTCACCCTCATATTCTCTCTTTTGACCTAGCATCCTTGCTTGATGATTGAATTTTAGCTAAGAGGGATCAATTCCCTCTCTATATCAAGACTTCAATTTATGATTATTGCATTAAGTGGTGCATTGTTGATGAAAGAGCCAGATTAAATACCATGCTTTCACATGTATTTGATGAGCTTGAGATTAGTCAAAAGAAGCTTTCCAATTCCTGCTATAGGTGTATTGGTTTTAATAATGACATGGTTATGTTGATGGGGAATGTGAAACTCTACATCAAGTTTGGTCCTAAAGTGGTCTGAATCAAGTTTTGTGTGTTAGACCTAGATATTTCATACAACATGATTCTTGGCCACCCCTGGACTACTGCCATGTAGGCCATTATGTCAGCCATATTTTGTATGGTGTAGTTTGTTCATGAAGGTGAGGTTCATACTCTAAACACTGACCAAGATCCCTGGGAATTGTCCTACGCAAAGACAAAGCCCTCTAGTAAGGCTTTGCCTATCACTTCATGAGGTTAAATGGGTGCCCACATGCCTTTCATGGTCGAATCTCATTTTCTCAAGGATGAACATTATGACTCAGCTAAGTATCAATCTACATTCATCCCTCCAAAATCTAACACACATCAGTTGACTCCCTCTTCAACTCCATGATGTCAAGGTATCCCATATATATTTGGAGATCTCTTCCAAGATATCTCTATGAATGCTGAGCTTCCCCTCACATCGCACCTTTCCCATCAAAGTATAGGCTCTCTCAATACATCTCCCACTGAGACTGCTAGAGTATTTGAGTTTTATATTGGGTGTTATTTCATTCATGTTATGGCATGCAACCTATTCAAGGAGATAAAAGATTACACCAAGCTCATGTGAGCTTGATATAAGTACCAATATCCCTTTGATTGACTTAGTTTGGAGATCTCTCTCACTAAAGGTCTAACTTTGGGCATTCCCTCAGTGAATGTCCTCCTGATTGAACCCAAAGTGTTATATGAGTCATTCCCTCCCACTCCAAAGTTATTTGAGGAAGGAAATTATTTGGATGTTAAAGGATATATGGATGTCAACCTTGGCACTTTAGTAAGGCCCAAGATTGTTAAGATCAGTGCCAACCTTGTTCCTAAGGAATGAGATGTCTTGGTTACCTTCTTACATGAAATTTTAGATGTATTCACATGGGAATACACTAATATGAAGGGCATGGATTCCAACATTGTCATCCATAACTTCATTATGAATGATGGAGCCCACCCTATTCACCAGAAATAATAACTAATGGAAATAAAAGTCTCCTAGTTAGTCAAGGTTGAGATTGAAAAATTCATCTGAGTTGGTTTCATTTACACTATTGACTACCCTCAATGGGTCTCTAACATTATTCCTATTCTCAAAAAGAATGAAGCAATTAGGATCTACATCAAATTTTGAGATCTTAATTTGGCTTGCTGAGAGGATAACTTTTTAACTCCTTTGATCAACCAAATTTTTGATTCCACCATTGGTTTTGAGATCATGTCCCTCATGGATGGGTTCTCTGGGTATAATAAGATTTGAATTGTACTTGAGGATCATCACAAGATGACATTCACTACCTTGTGGGGTACCTTCTACTATGCCATCATGCATTTTAGTTTAAAGAATTTTAGGGTCATGTATCAACATGCCATGAACCATATTTTTCATGATCTCGTCCAAAAGATCATTGAGTGCTATGTCGATGATAGCTTAGATCAATACCATAAGTGGGATGAGCATGTGCAAGATCTTAAGATCATATTTGAGCATCTTTTAGAGTATCACATTAGTCTTAACCCTAAGAAGTGCATTTTTGGCATTTTTAATGGAAAGCTTCCCAACTTCCTCATTTTGCAAAGGGGTATTAAAGTGGATCTCAACAAGATCAAAGCAATTCTTGAGATGCCTCCCTCATGTAACCTTGTTTAGTTGTAGTCTTTTATCAGTAGGATCAAATTTCTTAGATGATTTCTTAAGAAGTATGCTCACAAATCCATACCCCTCACACGTCTCCTCCATAAGAACACACCATTTTTGTGGTCCACTAAAGTCCAAGTGGATTTCAATGAATCAAAGTGCATGCTTTATAATCCTCCCATCCTAATGGCACCCATTGAGGGGTGCAAGTTTATCTTATATACCTCTATCACTAATCTTTCTATTGGGGGCATGCTATGTCAAATGATGAAAATGCTAGAGAGAGAGTGGTTTATTACATCTCTCATACGCTAGTTATCCCTAAACTCAACTACTCTCTAGTTGAGTGGTAGTGCCTCTCCCTCATCTTCACCACAAAGAAGTTGAGACATTAAATGTTAGGTCAGACCACCAATGTAATTGTCTAATTTGATCCACTTTGCTACTTGCTTAGCAAGACACACTGTACTAGTAGGATAATGAGGTGGACCATGTTTCTTCAAGAGTTTGACCTCCACATTGTCAACCAAGAGTCCACCAAGGGCTTGGCCATGGCTTATCAACTCACTAACTACCCACTACCTAATCCTAGCATGGAGTTGGTTGATGATGCCTTTCTTGATGAGTTGGTCTATTTAATCGACCATGTTGAGGTCTCTAAATGTGATTTGTATTATGACATTGTCTATTACCTTACAAACCAGTCTTATCCCATCGATGCTCGTTCTTAGGAATGCTATCAGATCAGTAAGCTTGATATTTTCTATGTCATTATTTATGGCATCTTATTCAAGAGAGGTCTTGATGGTGTGTTGATGTAATGCCTCACCCCTAAGGATGCTACTTTCATGCTTGAGGAATCCCATGGGAGCATTTGTGGCATCCACCTAGGTAGGCCATCACTCAATTTATTATCAAGATGGGATACTATTGGACCACTCTTGTTAAGGATGCCATCCTATATGATAATAAGTGTAAGATGTGCCAAATCACTAGGGATGCCATCAATTCCCTAGTAGCCTCTTACACCCCATATCTACTCCTTGGCCTTTTTCCATATGGGCTCTAAACTAGCCTCTTTTGATGGCCATCATTGGTTCATCACCGCCACTAACTATTTCATAAAGTGGGTTGAGGACATGCCTCTTAACAGTATGTGTATGAAGACAATTTCCAAGTTTATCCTAAATTAACTTATTTAGAGGTTTGGGGCTCTTACGATGATCTTGGCTAACAATGGACTGGGCTTCCAAATCCTTGAAATGCATGAGCTCATTAGATGCTTCATCTTCAAGCTTAGTTTCTCCTCTACCCATTACCCTTAGGGAAATGGGCAAGTAGAATCTTCAAATAAAACTTTGAAGAAAATGCTTCTTTACATTGTAGCCTAGTCTAAGAGTGACTAACATCTCATGCTCTATCCTACCCTTTGGGCATATTGGATTAACTTTTAAACGACCATGGGGGCAACCCCATACTCTCTTATGTATGGGTTTGAGGCTGTTATTCCCTTAGAAGTCCTAATCCCTTTGTTATGGGTTAAGACATTTGGAGGCCTTTATGATGAGGAAGAATGTGCCACTCACCTCATCGATCTTAAGTTTTCAGATGAGCAATTTTTGGTTGCTCTTGAGCACAATTGTGCTTACCAACACCATTAGCATACCTATTTCTAAAATTTGGTGCACCCTCACCCTTTCAAGGTAGGTGATACGATCCTCATTTTTGACAAGGAATACCATAAGAAGGGAAAACTTGCTCATAAGTGGTTTGGTCCCTTTGTTATCACTACCTCTCTTGATAATGGGGCATATCATCTCTTGAATCTCGAAGGTGAGCCCCTATGGCATTTGATCAATGGGTTCTACCTCAAGACATTCCATGTCTAGGACCTGCATGGCCCTCTAAGAAAGTTGCCTATGGTGGTAAGGTGAGCCTTTTCTCTCTTATCTCACCACTACCTCCATGTGATTAGTATATGTTTGTGCATGTGGGTTCTTAATTAGTAGTGTCTACTATCTAATCACATTGTATCTAATAGTCTACATTAGATGAAGCATACATATCACACATAAAATCATATACTCACATGTGCTATTCATGAGAAAGGGATGTATATATATCACAAAAAATACATGTTTTTCTCTAGGTACATCACATGAGCTCATAGTCCCTAAAATTTACCATGAGTGTGGCTACATCTATCTACATAATTAGCCTATGATTGGGTAGTATCTATGTTAGTCATAATCTAGGTGGAGATCTAGATCTTTACCTTTTGACTAGTTGAGCTAAGGTCTCCTCTAGTGCAATCAGTTAGTCTGCCCTCACTCTAAATACCTCAGCTCCTCTGGTCTACTCTCGAGCTAGCTCAACCCATAGCCAATCAATCTCAACCTTGGCTCTCGCTAGTCTTTCCTTGTTCTCCACCATAGTTACCCTATGGTTTGTGGACTTGAATTCTAGCTATGGAATCTTATGTTATGGCCTCACCAACTCAAGTGAGGCTCATACAACCACATGCCATAACCAAGTATCTGGCTTTGCCCTGACTAGTAGATGTGGTACCCACTCTATTAATGGTGTATGCACCACATTAAGGAATATCTCCCTCAATAGTAGGTCCACTTGAGGTCTAATCTAGCTAGGTTGGTCTCCTACACACACATAGAGCATATATGTTAGCTACATATATGTCTATTACCTAAGATGAGCATAAAAGATATAGTGCTATCTAGAAAATACACTAGTCTTACCTGATAGTGTAGATAGCCTCTGTGGCACCCCTATAGGTCATGTTCCTCCTAGTGGTGGTGGTTCTCACTATATTGGTCTCTCTCCACCACTACCCTACTTGCCTTGTCATGGATATTGACCATGCTAAGCTCTAACTGGCTTAGGCTGAGCATGTCTCTATCTTGTTGCTAATGCATACCTCCCAAGATAAAGGTAAAACCCTTGTGGAACCTAGAGCTCATCTATGCCCATATAGGCCTGTACTATTGCATACTCTAGCCATATCATAGACCCATATGGATCATGAATATATATCATTACTATGTCTAGATCTAGGGTGGTTTGCATGGGCCTAACCTTATTTATGAACCATGTAGCCCATGCTATGCTTGTTTCTAGTGTTGAGTATGCATCACTACCATATTGTACTCTTGGCCTCATTAATGGGAGCCTCTCGTAGGCCCTAACCATGAGTAAACTGGGCTATGTCAATCCACCTACCCTTATGGATTAAATGTGAGCCAACTACTGGTATAGTCCACCTAAGATGTACTAGCCCCAAGTAAATCTCTAGCCTCCCTTTATGTGTTTGACAACTCCTATCGATGATAGTGGTAGGTATTTTGGCTAGCATAGAGCTTCCTGACCAAAATACCTACTATCATTATCTTGAGTGGTGGAACCTTCAATGATTATTTTGTGATCTAAACCCAATGGTTGTTTCACTGAGAGTGAGGTCCCACTAAGTAGATCTCTATTGTCATTACATCCTACACAAGTGATAGGTCTATCTCTTTACCCATAGGCTCCATGCCATAGAGCTAGTAAATGTCCTCTATGTTCAGGATGACCTCTAGCTTAGGTCCCAACTATAACACATGCCTCTTATGTTAGGTTATGGAGCTAAAAGCTTCACTGATGTAGACATTGGAGGAGGTTGCTGAGTGTCACAGTCACCGGCATCAGTCAAGCCAACTGACATTGGTTAGGTGGAGACAAAAAGTTGCTGACATCGATTAGGGATCGGCTGATGTCAGTCATCCCCAGCCAGACAGGGACTGATGTCGGTTGCCTGTGCAATTCAAAACTTTGAGTTTTATAGATAGTTTGTTAATGAACCAGTTGTTTGCATGTTAAAGGCTAATTTTAGTCTTGGAGCTATGGATCTAATTATTGTAATTAGATGTCTAATTATTATTTGCATGAGATCTATATAATAGACTCATGGGCTATATTGTAAAGTGTGAGGGATCAAAGCAAGGATTCCTTGGGTGCTAGATAGAGAGAGCAAGCTTGGCTCCTCATAGTGCCATAGTGACAAGTGTGTATGATCAGGTAAATTTGTGGGAGAGCAAGGTCTGGTAGAGGATCCATAGGGGTGCTGGTTTGGAGGACAAGGGTTCTTGATGGTATGTAAGATCAGGTTGGTCTACAGGTGTGCAAGATCAGGTAGAGATCTACATGTGGTAAGGTTAGTTGATCTGTAGGTGTGTGTGTGTGAGATCTAGGTTTGCAAGTGTGCAGAACCAGGTTGATTTGTAGGTGTGCAAGATCAAGGAGGTCAACAACACAATAGGTAGTAAGATCAGGTGAGATCTACTTGGAGTACATTGTGTACTTGGAGTATGTGTGTATACTCAAACTTGGAGTACATGGAGTACTTGGTGGACTGGCAGTAGTGATACTAACTGGTGGCACTGGGAGTAGTGATATTGACTGGTTGGCGGTGAATAACAACTCTGTGCTTGAGTTGTTGTTGGGACTGTGATTGAGAGAGTGAGCTCTTGAAGAGATTTACTGTTTATGCCCTAGAGGTGTGGGAGCCCTAGAGGTGTGTAAGGAAGAAGACTATGGCATCTTCTTTGCTGTATTTCCTTCTGGAAGAGTATTAATACAATTGGGTATTATCTCTCATATTTTGTGTTATTTCCAAATTCTAGTTACTTGTTACTTCTAGTTAAATTTTGCATTTAGTTGCTTGTACATGGTAATCAATTGTGCTTCCTAGATCCTGACAAGTGGTATCAGAGCTAAGGTTGTAGGGAGCACGTTTGTGTTTGATTATAGGTCACTCTCAGGGGTTTTTGATTGAGTGGGAGTATAGCAATGATAGAAGAAAGTAAACTAAGAATGGAGGAATTCAAAGGCACGAATGGTCAATTACGGTGTTATGGAAAGAAAGAGCAGGTAAAGAAAAATTGTTGGTTGATAGCGGATCAACATAAAAGGAATGAATAAGTAGTTATTGCAGGTATTGTTGCATGGGTTACTCTTATATGTTTCTTGGATAAAGTAGAATCTTGGTTTATAGATTCTATTGCTTATTTCCATGCAGCCCCAAATAGAGGGGTTGGTGAGCCTTGTCAAAGTATTGGCAAAGGGGAAGTGCGGCTAAAATTATAGGTGGCCAACACATGGGTGTTGAAGGAGGTCATGCAGGTCCTAGTCCTAAAGATGCGGCTAATTTCTACAGGAAAGTTGGGTGATGAGAGATGCATAGGAACTCTCATAGCAGACTCTTGGAATGTTTCCAAGGGTGCACTTAAACTAGCATGTGGTAAGAAAGTAGGTACTCTTTATCTATCTACTTGTATTACTAATTCCACTTCTATTGCAAAGATGTGGCTTTGTAGGCTTGGTCACATAAGTGAGAAGGGAATGGATGTTCTTAAGTCAAATGGTAAGAGTTTAGCTTCGGAGAGCATAGACTGAGATTTCTGTGAGCAGTGGGATGCTACAAGAAAGGATTGTGTTTATTATAGGAAAAGGAAGTCTGATGTATTTGACAAACTTAAGAACTGGAAAGACTTGGTGTTCTTGGAGGAGATGATGAATAAAGATCAGTGGATGGGATTGGATACTTCTGAGCAGGGTAGTTTGGATAGGGTTTTGATTCAAAGTAAGCTCGTAGGTAAAAAGTCATCACTCATAAGAAAAACATAGGTACCAGCATTAGTCAGAGGTTATCGACGTCAAACAGGAAGGCACCGATGTTGGTCATGTGCAAATAGGCATAGTCGGTGGTGTTGGATAGGTAGCTATCGATGTTAGTCAAGGAACTAGCATCGGTAGTTAGGACAGTCACATGGAATCGACGTCGATCAGATGTAGACTGTGTGGTGACCGAGGTTGGTCACTAGAACAAATTTTGGGTAGACAACAAGCTATCAAGGAGTCTCAAATGCCCATGTGGAGGACTGAAAGGGTATGTAAGCCTCAAATTTGTTATTCCTCTTCTTTATACTACTTGTTGCTCATTGATGGTCAAGAACCAGGAAGTTTTTAAAGAAGCGATGCAGGTAAGATCCAAGAAACAGTGGGAGCATGGCTTGAATTCTTTGGAGAAGAACCAAATGGGAGATTTGGTAGAGTTGCCAGCTGGGATGAAAGCACTAAAAGATGAATGAATTCTAAGGTTAAAGAATAGAGAGAATGGACACGTGAGATAGAAGGCCAGGTCATATGGTCTTGAGCAAGCTGTAGGATAGTGGTACAGGTTTGACGGGTGTATGATAAAGCATGGATTTAGTCAATGTCATTGTAACCATTGTGTTTGTCTTACCAAGTTGGATAATGATTGCAACATTATCCTATTATTGTATGTGGATGGTATGCTTGTTACAGGTTCAAACATACAGGATTTTGCTGAGCTAAAGGTAAGGTTAGTTCAGTGGTGTGCCATGAAGGATTTGGGTGTAGTGAAATTCTTTGGCATGAGTAATCCTAAAGACAGGGAAGATCACAAGTTGATGTTGTCACAAGATGATTGTGTGAAGGTAGTGCAGGATGCAGAATTAGGCAGCACACCTATGGATGGACAGTTCACAAAATAGGGTCCCCAATCACATGATGAGGTTGAGTACATGTGTACTCCCTGATATTTCCCTAGTAGTGGGAGTTGTCAACAGGTTTGTAGCCAATCTGGGAAAGAAGCACTAGAGGGAAATTTAGTGGATTCTCAGGTATCTGAGAGGGACCAAAAATAGGTTGACATGTGATGCAGGGTTAAATTCTTTTCTACATGGGTTTGTAGATGCGGATGTGGCAGGTTACTTGGATGACAGGAGGTGCACCACTGGTTTTGTGGTGGTTGGTCTTCAGGATTGATCTTGAAGAGGGATACAAGCCAAGAAATAGATTAGATAGTGTATAAGTATAGGTACAGTGTAGCTATTTATCTCTAAGTGGGAGATTGTTAGGTTATGGAGCTAAAAGCTTCACTAATGCAGACATTGGAGGAGGTTGCTGAGTGTCACAGTCATCGGCGTCGATCAGGCCAACCAATGTCGGTCAGGTGGAGACAGGAAGCTACTGATATTAGTCAGGGATCAATTGATGTCGGTCATCCCTAGCTAGACAGGGACTGATGTCAGTCGCCTGTGTGGTTTGAAACTGTGAGTTTCACAGACAGTTTGTTAACAAACTAGTTGTTTACATGTTAAAGGCTAATTTTAATCTTGGAGCTGTAGATCTAATTATTGTAATTGGATGTCTAATTATTGTTTGCATGGGATCTATATAATAGACTCATGGGATGTATTGTAAAGTGTGAGGGATCAAAGCAGGTATTCCCCAAGTGCTAGATAGAGAGAGCAAGCTTGGCTCCTCACAGTGCCAAGTGTGTACGATCAGGTAGATTTGTGAGAGAGTAAGGTCTGGTAGAAGATCCATAGGGGTGCTGGTTTGGAGGACAAGGGTTCTTCATGGTATGTAAGATTAGGTTGGTCTACAGGTGTGCAAGATCAGGTAGAGATCTACATGTGGTAAGTAAGGTTGATTGATCTACAGGTGTGTGTGTGTGTGTGTGTGTGTGTGTGTGTGTGTGTGTGTGTGTGTGTGTGTGTGTGTGTGTGTGTGTGTGTGTGTGTGTGTGCGTGTGTGTGTGTGTGTGTGTGTGCAAGATCTAGGTTTGTAGGTGTGCAAAACCAAGTTGATTTGTAGGTGTGAAAGATCAAGGAGCTCAACAATAGGTATCAAGATTAGGTGAGATCTACTTGGAGTACATTATGTACTTGGAGTATGTGTGTATACTCAGACTTGGAGTACGTGGAGTACTTGGTGGACTGATAGTAGTGATACTAACTGGTGGTACTGGTAGTAGTGATACTGACTGGTTGGAGGTGAATAGCAACTCTGTGCTTGAGTTGTTGTTGGGACCGTGATTGAGAGAGTGATCTCCTTAAGAGATTTACTATTTATGCCCTAGAGGTGTGGGAGCCCTAGAGGTGTGTAAGGAAGAAGATTGTGGCATCTTCTTTGCTGTATTTCCTTCTGGAAGAGTATTAATACAATTGGGTATTATCTCTCATATTCTATGTTATTTTTGAATTCTAGTTACTTGTTACTTCTAGTTAAATTTTGCATTTAGTTGCTTGTACATGGTAATCAATTGTGCTTCCTAGATCCTGACATCTTAAGTACCCATGTGGTGACTAATGTATTAACTAGGTCTCTAGAATAAGGCACAGATGATACATGTACTAGCATCTAAAGTCCTACACTCTATAGGCATGCTTAAGCCTCTATAGGTAGAATATCTACCTCCTTGGCTAGCCATGATGGGACTCTCTCCCAGTTGGGCACCTCACATGGCCTATCCATCTGTGCCTATTTCTCTCTTTCTTGTGAAGGCTTTCCCTCCTTTGGTATGCTCACTCGATCATGTGTTTGCACAAGTGAGAAATATGTACCCAAGTTAGCATACTGGTCATGAAAAAGGTATAATTGAATTAAAAACATGTTTTTTAATCTATTCTGATCTTTTTCACCCTTTCCTCTCTACTCTTTACCCCTTTTGGAAGCTTCTCAGCCTTCCTAGGTTTCCTAGGGCCTGACCTGAGCCTTTGCTACCCAAGGTTGTGGATTTTTGGACAAAGTTGTGGCTTTACAATGGGGTAGGCCATGGTTTTTATACTTTATCCCACCAAAAGGCTATGGCCTAGCCCAACCAGGTTGCAACATTATTTGGGACATCCTGGGGAGTCCTTGTGCTCCCTAGTTCTCCCTCTTTGGGCCACATGAGAGCCTCCCATTGGTCTCATTCTCTTAGTTTTCTCTAGCCCATCATTTTTCACCCTTGTTTCATTTGATTTATTTTTGAATCATTTGGAATGAGTGAAAATGACTCTAGGGCTTCCTAAACCCCAAAAATTTGAATAAACTTGAAAAACTTTGGTCAGAAGACTTACCCAAACCATCCTATACATATCTGACATGCTCTCGTATCCTCATTAGCTACAACTAGGCTTTGGGTTACTTGTGTCTCTCAATCTCTCTCAAAGTGAAAATAAGAGTGAAAATAATCTCTTTTCTCTCTTATTTCCTCTTTTTAGCCTCTTTTTCAGCCTTTTAGTGGGCCCTTTTTGGGGTTTCTTCTTATTAGGGTATTTTAGACCATAAGACCTTTGTCTTAGAGGTTTTGACATGTTATGAGCACATTAAAGGCCTCCATTTTTTTATTTGAGACTTCCTTGGGCCCATTCTAGCCCATTTTGATCCTCAAGGCCCCTTCTTGACTCTTGACCAACCTTCTAGGCCTAGGCCTCATTTTGTGGCCATCTAGGGATATAAGTTACCTTTATGCTTCTTTTAGTAAGTCATTTATCTTTTTTCATGTAGTCAATCTATTTTAACTCACTCTATCTTTTTCATCATGATTATAGGTCATAAGTGTTAGCTGGCCATGGTAATTTGAGACTTGCTCTAATCTTATCGACTGGTCTTTATCTTCTCCAAACTTCCCCCCACTTACCTCTGTTACCTCTTCCCATGGTCAGTGTTGGTCAATTGATATGATTGTGGCTTGGTTTCATTATTTATTTCCCTATGTAATTCACACCACCATACTCCAAGATAACATTTTTGTAGTTTCTCATCTTGCATCCTCAACCCCCATCATGGTGCACCTCTCAGTAGTGATTCACATATATTGTGGGAGTTGAGGTAACCCAAGACCTATAGCTATGGCTTTGGTTATTGATGATCCATGGGGCCATGAGATTATTATGGTTAGTCATTTCTTGATTAGTGAGATGAATAATGCCATCAAGTATCACACAATCATTAGTGCATTGACTGACACCCATGAGTTAGGCATGTGCTATGTGTAGTTATCTGACTCACTCTTATTCATGTCTCAACTCATTAGTGTCTGGGTCATCCTTAGCTCTGAGTTGATCCCCCTCTTTGAGGTAGCATGTGATTTACACTCCTTTAAGGACATTTAGTTCACCCATATCCCTCATAGGGAGAACACTAGGGCTGATGCCTTGGTGAATCTCATTTTGGACAGTATGATGTGATTTGATATCACTTATGTTTCCTTTTTACAGGTGCTAGACCTGGATTTGGATTCTAGATCACGTAACATTGGTGCTTTCATTGTTAGATTGTGCTATCAACATTTTTCTATCACCTTCCTTATTTGGTAAGTGCATGTAATGTTTTATATTATATTTTAATACTTATTTTTCTTTGCTTTGGTGTGGCTTCTAGGTACTTCATATCACTCCTTGTTCATTTGAACACTGACTGCTCATACCTCAGGGGCACATGTAATCATACTTCTCATGACCCTACTCCTCCCTGTGATTATATATTATCTCATGTGTAGATTTTTGAACCTAATTATCCCACTTAGAGTCATAGACTAATTGCTTGGACCACTCCCATGCCACATTCCCATCCTTTAACCATACCAATGCTTTCTCATGCTAAATGGGTTCTCTAAGGACCCTCTATGACCCTTTCAGGAGACTGTTGACTAGTTGAGGGCCCTATTTGACCTCAACCATGGCTTAGGGAGGAAACCCATGGTCTGGGATACATGTTTACTTCATTAAAGCCATGGCCTAGGCTACAACCCTAGTAGAACATGTGAAAAGTCATCTATATAGTCCAAAATGATCATAAACGGTTACTTTTTTGACTTGTTAATGAATTAAGGTTGGATATGGGAATTTTTTCCTCTTCCATTCACCAATTCTATTTAGTATCATTCTAATTTTTATGCATCTCTCTTTGATTATCTCCATTTTGATCCTCCCACATTGAAATTTTGGTTGCCTCCTTGAATCTCTCTTGATTCTTGATTGGCACAATTGATTTCCTTGTGAAAAAGGATACCATACATTGTTGTTACTTCCATTTGGTGATTCTATTTAATATTAATAATGTTATTGAAGCTTATAGACTTCTCTTTTCCTCCTCAAGACTCCATTGTACCTATCATTTGTGCTCCTTGCATTGCCTCTCACAGATTAGTGGTTTCTCCTTCACCTCTTTCATAGCTTTGGATCTTAGTTTGGACTTAGCCTATACATAGATTGATATTATTCCTCTCTTACCTCATAACTTGGATAATTAGTTGGTAAAAATTCTACACATATTTTAAGTTTGATATGAGGGAGCTTTGTTTTGCAAAGTGAAACTCTTTTGCTTATTTGTAGTAATATGTATGCTAAGGTTTATTTAGTTTTAAAAAACTAGTTGTTTGTTATATTGATTAGCATAGATTCTAAAGTTTCCTTCATTTGTGTATGTCCAAAGAGTACTTTAATTGCTTAAAATGTTCATTAATTATATGCCATTTTTATCTTTTAAAGTTTATTACATTGTATAGTAGACATACTAGAAATCTCTCTCTCTCTCTCTCTCTCTCTCTCTCTCTCTCTCTCTCTCACACACACACACACACACACACACACACACACACACACACACACACACACACACACACACACACACACACACACACACACACACACACACACACACACACACACACACACACACACACACACACATTAAAAATAGAAACATTGTATTGCTAGAAAATAATAGTATTGAATTGAAAGATAGGTCAAATCTAGAATATGCTTGCTCTTGAACCCTTGCTTAAAACATATGTGTTTCCTAAAATGTCTTTCATTTGGCCTCAAAGTGTTCTAATTTCTATATTTACTTTATGTTAGTTTCATCTCATTCATTGTTATTGCTTCTTTCTAGTTCTTGCAATCCTTAGTATAGTTTTAACCACTTGATTCACTATGGTTGGATCTAATAGAGGTTCATTCATACTTTGTGCATTTTTTTATACTAGCCCCAACTTGGTTTACAAGTCTATCTATATCTTGGTGCAAGCTGATAAATTTGATAGCCACTATAGACTTCCTATAGGCCATAGATCCATGAGCTTTCTAGCCTCTTAGTGGTTTGCTTTAGCACCTTTCCAAACACTAGTGGTTCTATTTAGATTCTTAGAGCTACACCTTCTAAATCAATTTCTAAATTGGTCTTGATAAGTTCAAATTCAAACATTGGTTTGTTTATACATATGCCTTGCATAATTTTGGCTTAGACATTTATCTATCACTTTTGGATTGTGCAACTTAAACTAATTTCTTACTCAATTTAAAGACTATTTTTGTGCCTAAATTTGGGGAAGTGGTCTATCTTCCATGTGACTAAAGTCTAATGTCTTTTTTCAAATGTCAAGTTTATGTTTAAATTCAAATTCTTAGTTTGATTCAAAGTGTTTCAAATTTGTTAGATTAAATATCTTGCCTTTTAGACGTAGTTTGTTTTAAAGTCTAGCTTTTGTGTTTTGTTTCTAAAAGACCCAAAAATTATTGTTTATCTTTAACCTAGTGTGTTTCAAAGTCTAGAATTTGTGCTTTACTTCTAAAAGACCTAGAAAATCCCCATTTATTCTTAACCTAGTGCGTTTAAAAGTCTAGCTTTTGTGTTGTGTTCCCAGCTTTTGTGCCTTATTTTCAAATGACCTAGAAAATCCCTATTTTCCTTATCTTAGACCTAACATGTTCCAAGTCTAGATCTTGTGCCATATTTCTAAGAGTCCTACCATCTTGATTTTTTTATTAGACCTAGTTTTTTTGAGCTTAACTTTGTGCCTTGTTCCCAAAGAGCTAGCAACCTTTTTTAGACCTAGATTAGAATTATTTGAAACACTTTTTACCAAGTTTGGCATTCAATTTTATCCTTTCACTTGACCATTTATATAAGACATTTGACATTATATCTTTATGACATTTTATACCATGTTTATCATTGACCATTTTGGAGAAATAACTCCATCCCTAAACCAAGTTATTAGGCCAAATTTTTAGACCAAGTTTAGACCATTTATCTTTTAGACCTTGTTTTTAAGAGTTTGTATAACTCTAGACCTTCTTTGTAGAGTGTTAGTCATTAATTTAGATATGTATTGTTACACTCATAGTGGATCCATATACAATCTAGGTTATGATAACATATTCATGAATGATAACTTTGTTTAAGACACTTACAGTGATGATGTGGTTTGTGAGACGGATCCTTATCCTCTTTACATTGCTCAATTTGGGTAGCAAAGTCAAGATCCATTATCCCACTATTTTATTAACACACCTCTATATTTATAGTAATACCAAAAGTAAACCATGTAATTTCTTACCACCGTACCATCAGTTATAGAATAAGTTTAACAATAATCATATTAGATTATTATGCCATCGATATATGACCCTTATTTTTTTGATCATCACTTGATTTAATATAAGGATGAGGTCTTGGTCAGAGTTGCAGAGGTAGGGACCAAGTTTTTAGTAGACTTCTCTCATGAAAATTTACCTAGTCTAGTTAGAGTGCCTCTAAACATGCCTTATACCCAAACAATGGAGAAGGCCTCTATTATCCATCCTCAAGTGCTCATACTAATGTCATATCAAGACCTAAATATGATTTTAAAAGGAAATAACCTCATGGAGGACTAATTTATACAAATGAAATAAACATATCAAACCTATTTGAATTTAGTATGAAATTTTAATGCCATGGCCATGTCAAATGTTCCACTCATAGAGCTAGTTCCTTCAACGGGAGTATTAATTGAGTTGATAAGTCAAGATAATTTGGGTATATACCTATTTTAACAAATCACTTTAGTTAATGACATGTAAAATTTCCCATATATTAAAGAGGTGACTATGACTTCTATGCCAAACAATGTGCCAAACATGGTGGATAACATGCAAGTGTCTTCTAGTCTAGCCCAAAGTGGTTTAACTACATCAACAAATAATATGAAACAAATGTCATTATTTAATACCATGAGTGGTTCACAATATAAGAGGGTATGAAATGCTCCATCCTAATTGTAATAAGTTATTTTTAATCCTCAACTAGTTACTTCGTCAAGTGCATAACCAAAATTATTAAGTTATCAAGTGTCAGCTAGCACTTTGCCTCAACAATAAGTAAAAAATGATTTTTTTACCTCAACAAGTGACAAATAACATTCAAAAATAATAATCATAGTCTAATATACCACTAATATAGAGGCATAACACTACACCACCTCAATAGGGGGAAACAAATGTTCCACCATGACAGTTAGTGACAAACGTACCTCTATAGTCACAGATCAATATACCTTTATAATTGCAAACATTGTCTAATAAAAAATGTGTGTATATATAGCAAATACAAATTTTGAACACCCTACACGTGTCTATTTTAAAAATTATGTTTAAAAAATAAAGAGGTACCACTATCTAACAAGTACCAATTAGGCAAAAATTACTTTTTACTCAGAATGTGCCACAAAACCCAAGACATGGCCTTAGTCCACAATAAGTTCCCCTTATTCAACCAAGTTTGACTGATTGACAATAATTCCCTACTCAACCTTGGTAGGAAAACTATCTTATCTAA
Source organism: Torreya grandis (assembly GCA_037957365.1). Classification (NCBI taxonomy): domain Eukaryota; kingdom Viridiplantae; phylum Streptophyta; class Pinopsida; order Cupressales; family Taxaceae; genus Torreya; species Torreya grandis. Next base: position 640,288 of record JARHVA010004422.1, read on the forward strand.
ATCCATATCCTTCCATTACAGTCACAATTCCCTCAAAACCAAGGCCATATACAAAATCCAAACTAGAATATATCACAATAATGCTTGTAATTTTAACAATCGCATCCCAATCTATAGATGCATATTCTTGGTCAATTCACTCATAAAACCAATAGTCTATAGCAAACCATGCCTCTATTATACTCAAGTCAAGGCAATCCCCCTTTGCCCTCCCAACCACCACCTCAATTGAATATACCATCTAGTTACTTGGCACAAGAACTATAACAAATGAAAGATGTGATTGCTACCATTCAATTAGGGAAGGAAACCATGAAATTCAAGTTAGATGATGTGTGTTCATACCCATTAAACATAAATTATTTATAGATACCATTTCTTCCAAGCTACGAACCATTAAAATTTGATAAATACAAGGGTAAAGGAGACCCTAAGGCCCATTTGACAAAGTTATTTGTTGCTTGCCAGCCAATGGCTTATAGTGAATTTTATCTCCTCCTTTTTTTTCTTTGAGGTCTAGCAAGATAGGCTTTGGAGTGGTTCCTAAAATTGCCAAAGAATTTTGTCTCTAATTTTGATGGTCCCTCTTGGATAAATTTGTGTAGCATTTCTCCTATAATCTTGAACATGAGATTTCATTAGTATATTTGAATCAAGATAAGAAAAAAGTTAATGAAATATTTTCAAGATATCTACAGAGATGGAGATCACTTGATATTTATTTCACCCACAACTTACTAGATAAACAATTGGCCATTGTGTTTACTAAAAATTTGCACAATGAGATATCCTATCATCTAGAGATTTAGTGTGTGCATACTTTCAAAGAGATCATTAACAAAGGTTTATTGATTGAAAAGGCCCTTATTAACAAAGGGATTATCAAGTTAACTTCCTTAAACCAAAATCATAACTAAAACCAAATAATAGGCCTAAGTAAAAACCATAACCAAGTCCAAGCACAAGTGTCGGCACTAGCCTAGGCTAGTAATTATGATAAATCCAAGTAATACAACCATAATAAGAATGTTTTTGGAAATGGAGTAACTAAGTCATGCCATATCCAAATAGTGAAAACACCATCTACATAATTAATGCCACAAATGCAACTTATTCTTCATCAGTAACCTATTAAAAAAGTGTAATCTTCATAATAACTTAGACTAGCTCCAAAAGTGCATAAACCACCACCTTTTCAAACCCCTCCTCTAATAAGAATACCAATCCTTGAGTCTTTAGTGATCTTGGTGAACATATTCAAGTAGAGTATTTCAAACTAGCCATAACTAACATGATTAGTTGGCCAATTTTGAAGCATTATCCTGAAGGTATTTTGTATCTAGATTAGTACAGAGAATGATTTAACCATCATGTTTATGGACATAATTTACGCTATTATGTGCAAATAAAACACCTCATCAAAAATATGTTAGAAAATGGGGAGATTACATTGGATAATAAAGCATCTACATCCAATTAGAACTTGTGTATCTAGCAAAACCCTTTTCCACATCATAAAAATAATAATCAACAATAATAACAATGAAGGCCAAAATAACAAAAATACTAGTAATAATAACAATAACATCAACTGAATGGGAGGAACCAAGGCCATAATTATTCCAATAACCAATAGGCTTACCATGTATTTTAATATACCTACACCAAAGTTTTATGTCATATTATAGGGCGTCGCATCTCAAACATCACCATTAATCCTTAACCAAGTGCTAATAGACCAGGACCATTGTCAAATAATTCCAATCAATATACCTATGCCAATAATCCTTCCTTGGCCTAAGACCACAACTAAGTGTAATAACAACAAAGGATTACTATTTTGGGACCTTATACCGATAAATCATCATTGCCCCTTGACCAAAACCAAGTACACCAATAATTGAGACTTATCCTATCTGGCCCCTCTCCATCATCATGAATTTATAATGGTCTTATATCCAATCTTGATTGTACAATCACAACTTAGTGATCTAAGATTACCATTCCAAGCCCATAACCTCTTGCCAAAAAATGAATTGAATCTACTCTATTGGTTAAGAACAAGCCATATACCACTATTAAGGAAAAGCCATATGACATTATGGAACAACTTCAAAAGACACTCACACAAATATGCATTCTAGACTTGTTGTGAATGTCTACTATCCATAATAATATCCTAATAGAACTCTGAGGCAAATCCCAAGTTCTAAATGACATAACCCCAAACAAATTCTAAGCTTTGGTTAGACATCTAGCCCCAAGCCAATAGTTAAACTTTGACCAGAGTGATATGTCATCCCTTAAACCTCTCTATAATAATCCCCTATACATTGAAGTCATCATCACATGGCACAAAGTCAAATGTGTCCTAATAGATAATGGATCGGGCCTAAATATCATGTCTTTAAATCTCATCAAGCATCTTGGATATACAATAGTCAATCTACATCCAAAAATAATTAATATCAAGGCCTATGATAATGAAGATCAAGAACCTCAAGGCACCATAAACTTTCTAGTTATTGTTGGGCCCTTGAACCATGACACACTTTACCATGTGTTAGACCTAGATTTATCTTATAATTTTCTCTTGGGTAGACCTTGGCTACATGAAATTCATGAAATCCCTTTGACTTTGCACCAGTGTCTTAAGTTCTCACACTTAGGAATGAAGGTCACTATCAATGGAAATTTGTAGCCCTATGAACATTATAAACATTGATATGCTGAGTATGAAAGTTATAAATACTATTTGGCTTAGATCTGGTTCCCAAAAAAGGACAAAGATAAATAAATACTTATTGAATTACCAGAGTCTAATTGTAAACACCTAGACTCTTCACATATGCCTCATCTTGAAATGTCTAATCATTTTACTATCTTGACCAATAGTCTAGGAGAGTATTTGACCCACAACACATTTCACATTGCCAAGCCTCCTATAACCCCAATTCCTATGGAAGACCTAAAATAAATCCACCTTACATGGAATGGAAATGAAAAGGAAAAGGCAAGATCTAGTCCAGATCTAGTTATTTTTAGACCAACCATTGGACAAAAAGAGGACCCACTTGCCAATGATGAATCTTGGTTATACAATGACAAGATCGTTGATTGATACAAAAATTCCAAATATCCCATCCCTAATAGGATCATGGAGAACCAAGGCTATGAAAGAAGAGGCCTCAGGCCAAATCAACAGGTAACTCTATAGACAATTTTTATAGCTTGATACAAAGGAACTTATGGTCTCAGGCTTAAAATACCTAGGGGTGGCTCCACATATCTTATTCAATTTTTAACACCAAAATCTAGTGATGATGATGCTAATAGTAAAATTAGAGTCCAATCATAAAATTTATGAAGACCTTACCAATACCAACCTATTTGACCTGCATACCATTTATAACATTACCCTAGTGAGCTGACATAACCCATTTCCTCTTTATCATGCTCAACTTATAACTTGGGACCAACAAGAATCCAAAATTTTAATAGATGCATTGGAGAATGATGGGACATTTTGCAATTTTCTAGCCCTAAGAGACAATGTTTCATTAGGAGACCCCAAGCAAGTGTTTTCTATCAAATTGGATCTTGCAGCCTATTTTGGAGAATGAGTGAACACCCTTAGCCAAAAAGGAAGGAACAAAACATTGAGGTCCCAAAGTGAAAACCTCTTTGAGACACTTTTCAACTAGGGTAAAAGTAAAGAGAAAGGATAGTCTTCTAGTGAAAACTTATTTTAGGCACCATTAGATGGGGGTGTTCACCTTTCCTTGAATAAAGCTCAAGATATCACCAATGATGAAATTGATTTTGGGTCCAAGATTAGTTTAGTATAATAACATGCCTTTGATTAAATTACCAAGGAATTTCCTATAGTGTTTGTGATATGGCCATCATTGGCATTAGGATATTCAGATTCATCTTATTTAGGAAAACTTGAAGAATTAGACAAACCAAAAGACTTATCAGTTGTAGGTAGTTCACATCATTTCTAACTATTTTGGAAGATGGCTCGACTTTTCTAGTAGAAGATACTATGGAAATTCAACATTAGGATTTTAGATGACCTAAAATGAATCAAATTAGGTACGTCCCTCATTTAAGAGGAACATAAAATCTTTACATCCCTTTTAAGGTAATTTATTGACATATTTTCTTGGACCTATTTAGTCATGTCAAGTTTGGACCCTGCCTTGGTTGTAAATCCTAATGCCAAACCTATGAGTAAAAATTTCAGAAGATGTATCCTTATATTGTTGTATTAACATAGAAAGAGTTAGAAAAACTCTTAAAATCAAGATCCACCTGATTGATCGACTATTCTAAATGAATCTCAAATGTTGTACCTATTATCAAGAATCTAGAAGGAATCAAAATTTGCACTAATTTTAGACATATAAATAAGGCCTGACCCAAGGATAACTTTCCTCTACCAAATATTGACATGATAGTTGACTCCATAATGGGGTATGAAATGCTTTCACTTATGGATGGATTTTTAGGATACAACCAAATCTAGATTGCATCAGAAGACCAACACAAGACAACATTCACCACTCCATGGGGAGCATTTTATTATTAGGTTATGTCATTTGGCATAAATAATGTTAGGGACACATACCAAAGATCCATGACCATCATATTTTATGATGTGATGTATGACATTATTGAAGACTATGCCGATCACATATTGGGTAAATTAAAGACCCGTACTGATCAACCACTACATTGCAAAGAATATTTGAGAGGATTCATGAATACAAGGTCAGAATTAATCCTAAGAAGTGTGTATTTGGTCTCATTTTAGGCAAATTACTAGGATTCATCATCTCTCACTGAGGCATTGAAGTTGACCCTGCCAAAATATAAGCCATTATAGAAATTTCACCACCTTCCAATTTGAAGTAGCTTTGTATTTTGTAAGACAAGATTTAATATTTTAGGTGATTCATATCACAATTAGCCAATGAATTACATCCATTTACACACTTAATTAATAAGGGTGTCACATTTCATTGGGATGAATACTATAAAAAAGCCTGTCATTACCTAAAGGAATATATTTCTAATTTTCTTATTCTATTGCCATTAATGCCAGGAAAGTCATTTCTACTATACCATGATCTAAAATAATGGAAATACTTTTTATTGCAAAAACACTTTAAGGTGAAATCTGATCACCATAGATTGGAATATTTGTTTTCCCAAGATGATTTAAATTCATGCCAATGAAGATGGATGGAATTTTTAATTAATTTTGACATGGAAATATATTACAACAAAGGCAAGAAAAATCATGTTATTGATCTGCTCAGATGATGCACTTACCTTGCTACCTTTTATATACTACAAGGAAATTTTAGAAGTGTTGTGCTAAAACAACAAATTATTGATGAATTCTACCAAGAACTAAGAGCAAGTTTGGCTAATGATCCTTTAGCAAAATATTTTTTTGACTTCTTTGTTAAAGAAGATGGCCTTGTAAGGCACAAAAATAGAAATTTTGTACCTAAGTTAGGATACTTGTAGAATTCTATGTTGAAATAAGTGCATACCCTCATTATGCTCATCATGGTGTCACAAAGATTACACATGAGATGAAATTACTTTATTTTTGGACTACTATAAAGCATGATAATGTTGATTTTATGGCAAGATGATTGGAATGCCAACATGTTAAGGCTAAGTATTTCCACCATGGAGGGTTTTTGTATCCTCATGATATTCCAAGAGGCAAATGGGCTATAATCTCCCTCAATTTTATTACAGGTCTACCTAAATCATGCAACAAACATGATACCATTCTTGTAGTAATTAATAAAGCTACCAAAGTTGGCCACTTAATTTTTAGAAATATAAAGCATGACGCTTGTGTGTTCATGAAACATTTTGTAAGAGAGGTGGCTAGATCACATGGTATACAAATTAATTATCTCAGATAGAGGGAAGGTGTTTACATCAAGGTTCTAGAAAACTTTGACCACAATGTTTGGAATGCATTTAAAATTCATTTTTTCCTACCACCCAAAAATAGATGGCAAAACATAAAGACTCAACCAAGTGGTTGAGGACATGCTGCGAATGTATTTCATAGACCAGTAGACTAAATGGGAAGATTATCTCTATTTGGTCAAAATTTCCTACAATAACTCCTATCATTTTGAAATAAAAATGGCACCATTTGAAGCTTTATATGGGCAAAAATGTAGAACCCCACTTGGATAGGATAGTTTGGAAAATAGAGTTGTTGTTGGACCTAATATATTTCTAGAATATGATAAGCAAATAGAACTAATATACCAAAATCTAAAAGTTGCATCTAATAAAAAAAGAGTTATGATGATTAGAAGAGGACACAGTTGGGGGACAAAAATTGGCCTATTTGTGGACATGATTTTCTTTAAATTTTAAAAATCTGAAGTTCTATAGATAATTCAAGATATCTACAATCCAAATTTGAATATGGTGTAAGAAAATGAAATGTAGCATTTCTAATCTTGTTTTTAAAACACTATTTTTTTAAAAAATAGTTAAGTATAACTAAATTAAACATCAAAAATTTGAAAAGTAACTCCTATTTTTTTAAGAAAATATAGTAGATAGATGGTCATGCAACACACCATTTTTGAGCAACATTTAATATTATTTGAAATACTTTAGTGAAAATTTAGATACGATCTTCTAGTTTGTGACCTATATTTTTTATATTTTTTCAATGAATAATTTTTTTTAATGAATTTTGAAAGTAAATAGATCTTGAAAACTAAGCAAAAAATGGATAGCCACATGTGCCATGCAACTAAGTACCTCAAAAAAATGAAAACTATTTTTTTGAATGTTTGTAGAATTAAGCCTAGTTTGTGACCATATAACTTATTTTGAACTTGGATCAATGAAAGACAAATTACATGAACATGTATGTGAATCTATGTTTGTGACATTAGTGGCCTTAAAATCTATAGTTAGAAATCACCATAGTTTAAAACCTTAAATAAGTACAAAAATTATAAAAATCATATTTTTGGAAAGAGGGGAATGTGCTCATCATGATGGTATCAAGTTTTAGAATTTTATCATTTAAATTCATAGTGTATTTGGTGATCGAAGTTGAATTTTGTTATTTTTTATTATAACTCTCAAAATCAATTGTAAATTGATAGGTCCAAGCCTTTGAATCGGGAATCCAAGCTATTTTTGAGACAAAAGATGTAGTATTTGAATTCAAATTCAAATAATGTGATTGGACTAATGTATAATTCAATCATGTTAATAGATAACGTGATCACATTACTATTGTTTTTCACATTAAATCATGTGAAAATGTACACGGAATGAATGTTGGTTAATAGATAATGTGATTTTGTTATTATAAAATCAATAACATGACCGTGTTCTTATTATTTAACACATAAATGTACATGGATATGCACATGAAGCCAATATTGGACCAAAGCTTATATTCATTACTCTAAATGTTAAGTTTACATTTATATTATTACATTTATTTCTTATACTTTAAATTTATTTTAGTAAATATAAAAAAAATAGGGTCACTAAGCATCTAATAGATTTGGTCTCATAGTTTCACGCCTAATGATGTGGAAAATAGTTTTTTAAAATCTAATTTGGTTAATACTTAGGCATTGTTACATTTATTTCATTATAATTTAAATTTATTTTAGTAAATATAAGAAATTAGGGTCCCTTTGCATCTTAGAGAGTTGTTCTAATAGTCGCATGTCTTACAATGTGGAAAATAATTCTACAAAATCCAATCTAGTCAGTACTTAGGCATTTTTAGGCTCTAAGTATCAAACCTAGGGATTTTAGTACATAAATTTTGCAATTGATATCCATTTTTGGTAAACATAAAGTTATTTTTTAGGTTTTTATGCCTCCTAGATTGATTCTTGGCATGTATAGGAGTCTTAGATTTGTAAAAGTTGAAGTTTGAAAACTACTCACTTTGAAATTGATCCAAATTGGTGTGATTAGGGTAGTGTAGGTCACATTGATGATTTGCATAAATCAAATGACCACTTTGTGTTAATTTCACTTATTCATAATCCCTCCCTCATCCTTGATCACTTCCTACTCATATGTAATTACCTATAATCTCTTTCTCATCATTCCTCATTATCCTTAATCACTCCCTCATTGAACCTAATTACTCCATTGACCCTCACTATCCCTAGCCATCCCTAATCACTCCTTTATCATCCATAATCACTCCTCCATTGACCCTCACTATCCCTCATCATCCCTAAAAACTTCTTCCCCATCCTTTATCATGCCTAATCACTCTTTCCTCATCCACCATCATCTCTAATTACTTCCTCATCCCTATTCACTCCCTCCTCATCCCTCCTCTTCCTCGATCACTCCCTCATTGACCTTCATTGTCCCTCATCATCCATAATCACTCTAGCTTATCATCCCTAATCTCTCTTTCATTGACTATCACCATCCCTCATCATCCCTAATACTCTCTCCTCATCCCTCATAATCCCTAATCATTCTTTCCTCATCGCTAATCACTCCCTCATTGACCCTCACTATCCCTCACCATCCCTCACCACTCCATCATTGACCCTCACCATCCCTAATTTATCCTTCATTAGCTGACATAAGTATTTCCTCTAAATATATCTTTGATTACAATCATATGTTGTTTAATCCATTATAATATAAATTAACTCTTTTCTAGGAATTGTTGTGTTGTTAATACCCATTTGTGATAGTCAATTTTATTACTGAATGAATTAGATGATCTTCCAAACTTATAGTCAAGTAACATAAGTAATAACACAAAATAGAGTTTGAATTTTAGTTCATTGAATTATCTTTGTTGTGCATCTAACTAGATAAAACTTTATTTGGTTCTACCTTTGGTATGTTAGTTCAAAGTATAAAAATTAAACACAAATCTCCTGTATAATTTTCTAATTTTGAGAAGATTTAAATTAGATGAAAATTTATTTGGTGTTTCCCATTCTTGTATGAATTGAATCTTGGTCAGGTTCATAGATGCACTCTTTGTGTGTGTAATGTATCCCAAATATTTTTTCTCTTTCAATAAAAATGAACATTTATTCATGTTATCATAAAAATATGTTTTTGTAAAATGTGAAACATTAGTTTAACATGGTGTAGATGTTTTGTTGGTTCCTAGTTTTACACCTCTATAATTCAGCCTTACACACTTGAAAAGATGGAAAACAAAGATGATAAACATAAATTATGTCATTATAGTCAGGGAAGGGTTTAAAATCTAGATGGACCTAACATAGATAATGACTGGAAGACATCAACAAAGAGTATGGTTAATTCCATACTACTTCTATCTCTACCTGAACCAAGGTGAGAGGACCTATTAGGTAGATTGGTCATAAAGAAGAAAACTATAGTTAAATATCTAAGGGATTAGTGACACACACACATATCTAATTAAAGCATAACTAATTTTTCATAATTTGCTTGGGAAGAGTTGTCACATAGACTAAGCAAATGCTCTAAAATTACACACAAGCTACTAAAGATAGATGGAGGCTAATTTTAATCTTCATTTATATAATTTTTTTTAACAACTAAGGGCCAAATGGAAAATTACAATGCTAATATTCAAAGATTAACCAAAAACACATTTTAGATCTATAATACTTATGCATATATAAACAAATAACACTTAAAATATTCAATGACATGTATTACTTGTAGGGGTAGGATGGGTAGGATGATTTAGGTATATTTAAAGGGGTTGTGTTGGCTTTCAAAAATGAGAATTCCTTAAACATCCATGCCATCATTCATTCTAGGATGTAAAAGACTAGGAAACAAGATAAAAAAAACTATCAAGAATGATTTGCATTCATTGACACCAATCAAATGAAAGTATTCAATTGATCCTTGGAACCTCCAAAACACCTACTACAAAGTAAAGTATCAAGCACCTTCTCCTATCAAATCTATAAATCTAGGGTATCCTTAAAGGATTATCAATAAAACATTCCAAAATCACAATGCAGAAAGGAATTTATAATCTGATTTCATGCCCAAAATAGCTACCATTAAGAGACATAAAACCAAATACCCATTTAAAAATGCATGAAGAATGTGATATTACATTTCATTGATAAGAAAGAGCAAAAATCATAGACTATTTCCATTAATCTTGAAAGTAAATCAATGTTTAAAATGTATACATGGTGAAAAGCATGGTAGATTTTCTCCAAAATAAGGGAGACATATACATGAATGCTCTCAGAGTTTGATAATGACTATATAGGTGCAATCACCTTAGCAATAGAAGCAAAAAACACAACAAGAAATTTTAAAAATAAAAAAGCCTCTATGAGGAGGATATTTATAAAAATTAAAAAGACTCTGTAAAGATGACAAACCCTCTTTACTTATACAAAATTCTCACCTATAATATTCTTAAAAGATGCTCCATCTAGAAGATGTATTTGTATACACCTAGAAGCCCATGCTATACAAGGCAATATTTTTGGTAACTTTGGTTGTTCATGTCATGATGAAATTTGATCTGCCTAACTAGAAGATTGATGTGGTTGAGCTCAGAGAATTTTTTTTTCCTGAGTACAAACTAATTTTGTCTTTATGTGTAATCATTTTGGCCTATTTATCAACTAATCATTTACCCACTCAAGCTAAAGATGACCTACTAGTTATTGATCCATTTACCACTTTACCTACAAAGAATAAGGAATGAAATAATGGAGGGAAGAACAAAGAATAATTTTTTTTTAACATTCTAACTGATCATTTTTAAACTCATGCCTCTATGATGGATGCCCTCCTCTTTATGCACATCAAAGAATGCCTTTAGCTTTGTCATGATAGCATCAAATGGCCTTGATTTTTTATATGAATGCTTTAACTACAATGGAGGTAGTTTGGGATCCATGGGCATTTGAATCATGTAGAGAACAAAATAACTTTCATTCAAAGCACACTTCCAATGGCCCATTTTTTGTTTCAAAACCCTTAGAATAAATATGATGCAACAATTATCTTCATCAAATAAATCTCTTGACTTTGGCCAAATACTGATATCAATCATAATACTTAGATTCTTATTTCCCTTTTTACTTTGGAGGTCACTGCTTAACCTAATAATGACATGTGACACATTTTACCTCCATTTGGCCTTGGTGGGTTTTTGGACTTCATGTGCACATTTATGCTTGGTAGGATATTGGAACCTATTTGCATGTTTACACTTGGTAGGATTATAGAACATAGGTGCACATTTTCATTTTTGCAAAAATGCACAACATCTCCACACCTCTATACTTATTTTTCCATCTAAAATAATTCAACCCATGTATTTACCAAATAATTAGATAAAACACAAATGGTACAACTTATATGGTTAATTATTTTCTACTTAACCATTCTTCTAATGCTAGATTATCTTATTAACACCATATCAGTTGAAAAAATATGTAACAAATACACATAGTGGCATAAGAGTTGTGTTCCATCCTTTCCCATAGAATACAAAATCCATTTTTGAGAATGCTACGTCCTTATTTAGTGCCAAAAAATGCCTTCATAGTTATATATACATGAAACATCTCCTTTGCTAAATGAAGATGCCCAAATGTTGTCCTTACACTTCCAAACATGTCTTGAAGTAAATCATCATTTCTTAAAAGATTTTGTTCACCATATAGAGATTATTTATGAAGAACACTAGAAATATCTCCTACATCGAGCCTTTTTTTAATGTCCCTAACTCATTTATTTCACTTTTTGACTACCTTTGTGTAGCAACCATAGCTTTAGCCTTAGCTATGGAGTCCATGTGATTTTATAGGATGTTAATGATTTGGATGGCTTCTTGAAGACCACTCATTATTGTACTACCAACTACATCAGGGTGCTCTTTACATGTTTTGGAATAATTTTGGAACTCATATGCACATTTGCAATTTATTAAAAAATGCAAGACTATAGACCTTTTCCACATCTCCACAGGTGTTTATTAAGTCGATGCATTTGAGAACTTTCCTTGTAAATTGGCCTTGTATTTACATGTGTACCTTGACACAAGGCATTAATTAGTTTTTTAAATTTTTATCATGGTGTATAAACTAAATTTAGATGTTCAAATGAAGTAAACTAATTTTAATCTAAGCTAAATTAAAACTATGGTATAACAACAAACAGAGAAAACAACAATCATAAACTTTACGCTTTGAATGCACAAGGTTTATTCATTGTGATATACATTCAATTTACTCTTTTAAAATATGTGGTGTTCACTCCTATAATGTAAAGGAGAATGGGAAGTGTTTTGGTGCAAAATAAATTCTTTGATTTGCCTTGATTTGTTTTGATTCGCTTATGTGTAGATCTCTAATTTCTTGATTGTGTGATGTGATAGCCTTATAGGATTTTTTGCACTCTTGAAGATAGATATTTGCAAGTTTATTTATAGATGTTTAGAGAAAGATCCAATGGTGGAGGATAATTTGGAATTTTTCAATAATCCAAATGGTCAATAGTGGCTAATGTGTCCTCACCCATAAGGATGAAGACCATTTCAAAATAGTTGAGAAAAACATGGGGTTGGTTAGCTAACTCAGCAAGACTAAGTCAACTTCCTTGACAACTCAGGGGATGAGTCAAAAGAGGTTGAGAATTTTGTCGATTTGGTTGGGATGAGGGATAAAAAGGTGGGAAATGTTTGGATGAGATGGAAAATATAGATTTTATTAGTTAAAATAAGGATTTTAGTGTGCATAATTGACTAATTCAACTATTTGAACTTGGGAGGAAATGTAATTTATTAATTAAAGAAGAATTATTAAATCTATTAGGTGCATTTAAACACTAAATAAAATTTAGGTGTCTACATTTGCCCCTGTTTAAAAAAGTGTTGTGAAGCAATACTATTTTGAAGAATAGTAGAAGAAGTAGAGTGTTGATGATTAAAAAGGAAAAAAATTGCCCTAGATGAATGAAAATGAGTGTGATGATTCCCCTTTGAGGGTTTGTGAGAGAAAATGGAAAAATGCTTGAAATTGATGAAAAGACTAAATGGTCAAAATGATGTGGATGGACGATAAATCAATTTATGTCAAAATTGATGTTAAATTTACAATGTTTTTATTGCATAAAAAGGTTTCCCCTAGTTAATTAAAACTAGAGTATGGATTTGAAAAAAATTAGTTTAACCATTCAGATATTGCATGCTTACTATTGTTTCTAATGATGTAGGGGTCAATTTAGTGGGTGTAGGAAAAATATATCCCTAAAATAATAAGTTTTGGATCTATAAATAGAAAAAATATATTGAATTTGAAAATAATGTTGTGGATTTCACGCTATGAGATTGTTTCAAGATTTTGAATACAATTCTATAATAAATTGATTTAATATCATTGGAATTTTCAAAAATAAATGAATAATGAGTTGAATGAGAGGATGGGGGGATATTTGGTAGTATATAAAAATATAAGTAGAAGAAATGGTGATTAGAAAATCATTTGTGCAAATTTATTTCCAAGTTTAGTGGCTAAGAATTATGATTTAAAATATTTGCTCTGAGCTTTGACAGGAAACATGGACTGTATTCCACACCATGAGCATTGAGTGGAGTGAGAGAGATGATTCTAGAGACTTGAGAGGATTGGACCTTTGATAAGTGATTTGAATTTTTTTTTTTTTCATTTATTAGGGATTAAAGTTAGAGAAAACAAAATCACTATTATCAAAATGGTGATTTTAGCATCAAAATCAACAATTTCATATGGGTAAACAACTATTTTGATTAAAATAACATCAAAATTATAGAATAGGGTAGCAAACTCATTTTATGAGAAATTAACAGATTTGGTATTTTGGATAGCAGTGAAATCACTAAACATGGCAACAAAATCATCATTTTGTGAAGCGATTTCGCTATGTTTAACAATGATTTTGTAAAAAAGTATTAAAAGCAAACTTGTAATAGCAATTTTGTAAAATATAGTGGTAATTTTGAATAGAATGAATGAATTTAATGGAAGTGAAAATGTTTTTATTTTTTTATTTGTTTTTATGGGTATATATTTAGAAGGTAATGATAATGAAGAATATATTACTGATTAAAAATTAATTAAATGTTATTGTTTGTGATTTTCAAGAGGTATTACCATTGATTGTGATGTAGGAGTGAAGATATGCATCGATGGTGTGCATGGATAGCTACACCGAGTATGAGTTTGGCATGCTAAAGGAGAGTGGATTATCCTACATTACATAGATGCTGGAGGTTCAAATGGATAGAGCTCTATTGGCAACATTGGTAGATAAATGGCATAATGAGACAAGTACATTTCACTTGCCAATGAGGGAGATGACCATTACAATTGAGGACGCGTATCATATTTTGGGTATTTTGATATGAGGTAGATGTGTTTATTGGGAGCATGGTACACAGGAGATTACTTTATACAATATTTTTGCTCATGGTTTGATTTTGGTTGTTAGAGGTGGGATCGATGTAGACTATTACACCAACTTAGATATGGATTGTTTGACTATTTAGAAGATTTATAAGATTATCCATGACATAATTTCCTCTTATAGTTCACTTTCAAGTGTAAAACATTAAGCACACTACAAGAAGAAATAGGATAATTTACTTTCCTATCTTGGTTTTCAATGATAAAACCTTGCATCTTACTAGTCACATGGGGCCATGACTAGGGGGTATAATTATCCCACATAGAAAAAAAATATTTATTTATAACTTATCAAAATAAAAATCCATATCTCTCAACCTTCATTTATCTTTGGTGTTGAGCCTTCATAATTTACTAGTTACGTAGGATTAACATTGGGGAGAGATATCCTTACTCACCTATATATAGTCTTTGGTGATAAACCCATGTGTTTGCCTGGTAACATGAGACTACATATTAGAGGTCATAAAGCAAATAAAATAAAAATATGATCAAATAAATATTTATTAAAATGGCTTGTTTACATATCTATGCTACAAAAGGTAGACTTTATCCCATTAACTGATCTTATCAGGGATATTTCTCTTTAGACATGTCCAATAAAGCTATTATTATTATTATGAGTTTAGAAAGATGTACACTTTCACCTTTGATTTTAATGATTAGATCACCATAATTTGTAATACATAATTTTTATTATTTGTCTTCACCATTTTATGATTATATTCCTTTCATTCTTTTGCTAAAAATTGAAAGATATATGTTATGAATATAAATAACTGGGTACTCCCTTGCAAAATAATTGATTAATGTATCACCAAAGTGTTGTTCATATCCATAATATTTTCTCATTTTATAAAAAACAAGTGCATCATGTGTAAACCATTATCTATAACTACCCTAAATTACTTGGGGGCATCACCTTTAGTCATCCACTATATATTTCCAAGGTTGTCATTTTATCAGTTGTTAATTATTTATCCTATACCATGCTAAAGTTTGAGGTCATTATTGATTTATGTGAACCTAAATTATTGATCATGATTTCATAAAATGTATTACTTAATATTTCACATAATACACAAAAAAAAAAAAAAAATCACAAACATTTCAAAAATATTTCAAAAAAACCATAAAACAACACAAAGACAATACCAAAACTATTCCAAAGGCATCAATCTCAACACATCCACCATTCGAAGCTATCTTCCACATCATTTTATTATTCTTGGGGTCACTCATGCATCATTTTGATCAAAAAATTTAACATTCTTCATCAATCATCCACTTTCTCATCAATTCCCATATAGGGAGAACTACATCTAGCTTGATATCCCCACATAGAATTTGTCTAAGGTGGATTATGTAGGAAACAACTAGAAACATGGTTTATCTAGGGTCAGCTCAGCCACTACCTTCCCCATCATCCATTTCCCTTAAAGTGGATTAGCTTATCCTTTGGATTATCCCTCAATTATTCGGCTCTTAGCCTTGCTATTGGCTATAATTATTTAATCTTGTTTCATTTTGTCTTTATTTACATTTTTTCAACTTTTCAACTTTTGTTTTTGTTTTTTATTCATTATTGTTTTCTAT
Source organism: Torreya grandis (assembly GCA_037957365.1). Taxonomy (NCBI): domain Eukaryota; kingdom Viridiplantae; phylum Streptophyta; class Pinopsida; order Cupressales; family Taxaceae; genus Torreya; species Torreya grandis. Next base: position 656,373 of record JARHVA010004422.1, read on the forward strand.
CCCTAACCATTCACTTGGTTATTATTATCCATTTCTTTATCCTTAGCCATTAAGTTGGTTATTTAACTTTATTTTTGTCTCTAGCCATTTAAATGGTTACTTTCTTTTCTTTTGTCAAATGTGTTCACTTTTTTAAGTCACTCTTTATTTACTTATGTATGTTATTCTCATTTCCAATTATTGCACATACAACATTATCATTTTTTAAAAATTATTTATATTACATTTTTTTGCATTAACATTATGTGTGTTTCAATAACTTATCTTAAAAATCATTTGTTTTGACATTTTCTTTTTAAATATTATTTTCTATATAAAGATTAATTTGGGCATTACATATATAGTATGATTATGAATATATCATGGCGTAATTTAATAAAAACACAATTTATTATTTCCTTTTGTTTACATGATTAAAACATCAACATTCATCATGATTATTCAATATCATTGGTGGTACTATGTTTTATGTTATATTAAAAATCAGGTGTTGGACATCCAATGCAAGGAATGGAGATAAAATACTTGCAACAATATCACATTCTACATCCATACACATTATCCAATCATATGCAAGTCATACATCCATAATAACTATGTTGAAAGAATTAATACATGCTAATGGAACTCAAAATATAGGAAATATAATCAGTGCTACCATCTATCCACACATTTGTCAATCATATATCCATCCAATCCATGTAAACCAATAAATAGTCCATCAATGTCCAAAGTCCATAAAAATTCATAACAATCATCATGAATATATATATATATATATATATATATATATATATATATATATATGTATATGTATACACACACATATACATATACATATACATATGTATATATATCTATATGTATGTATGTATATATATATATATATATATGTATATATATATCTATATATACATACATATACATATACATACATATATATATATGTATATATATATCTATATATACATACATATACATATACATACATATATATATATATGTATATATATATCTATATATATATACATACATATACATATACATACATACATATATATGTGTTTATATAAAAAGGTACATCTCAACATATGTATACATCAATGAAATCCATCTATCAAAACATCCCTTGTATCTATGTCTTGTCCTACCCCTTAGATGAGGTATCTAGTCTCAGAAAAAGATCACCACACCATGGTGTGCCTCATGAAAGATCCATCACATGCAATACCTATCCCACTAATCTCTATGAATCCACTAGCTAAATGGATCTAATATACATTGATCATCTCATAGAGTACTCTCTGAATGATATTTCCCTCTTGTATCATGGTACAACCCCCTCATAAAAGCTCATATAGTATGTAGCCTACTCCATATCTCACATCACCCTATCCAATGTAGCTATATGTCCCTCTCTAACTAATAGTACTTTAGCCTTTGCAAGCTTAGTCTAAGTTATGCCCCTCTCCTATCTATAGTGTTGTGTGAGCACTATATAATCTGGGATCATGTCTCTACTTCATGAATAATCAATCCTATAGCCATGACATCCCTATCCATCCCATCAATAATACCCTACAACTTATCAACCTTAGACTATAATCATGTAATCCCCCTAGTTTGATCTCTTCTACCATATACTACACCCTATAATCTAGCTATCACCTAGTGCAATCCATATATTTCTCTGTCTCAAGCCCTAATCTCTTCTTGAAGTCTATCAATAAGTGCATGTTTCTCTAAAGATCTCAGAGCATGTGAAGACCCAACCATATCCCCTCTATCTACCTATGTGACCTATAGTGCTCTCATGGTGGTATCATTTACTACATCATCATCCTTGCTCTCCACCTCTACTAATGGAGTATCACCTCCTACCCTCTACTCTATATCAACATCCATCTCAACCCCTACCTCATACAAAATATCTATACCCTCTACATCTATGATTTTCACATCATGAAGCTAACTAACATCCCTATCATGTCCTCTAACTCATACTCATTCTCATGATCATCCTATATCCCCTATAATATCCCTCTTGATTTGGGATCCTAAACTTGTACCTTGTGGCTGTCTACTCAAGCTAGCCATTAACCTCTATCTCCATGTTTGAGGTGGTGCATATGACATCATCAATCTCAATGGTCTCTAACAAGCCCACTAATCTACATACCTTTCAACTAATTTGACATCAATGATGTCTCTTTAGTCACTCCATTTAGCAATATGTAATTATGTCCAACTATGATCAATGATGGCTGGATCAATCATCATACCCCATTATGCTCTCTCCCTCATAGAATGTGCAAATACATGTGGTCTATATGGTATATTTTTCCTCAAACCAAACTACCTCATCACCCTATTTGGGAGATATCTATTTATAATATAGCTATGTTTACCAATGATGTATCATGTAGTAATCATGTAGTCCATGTGTAGATCCCCATGTGGCCATTGAAACATAATCTCCTTGTATAGTCTCTAAGTGATTTAGTCATCACCTACCTCATTAATTAACCTATTATTAAAGTATATATCTCCTAAGTGTGGTTTTCATGTCCCAATAATCACATGACATACATATGCCAATGGCTCATCATTTATCCATGTGCTTAGATGTCCAACCATCCTCTCAATTGTAATGTGATCCCAACACCAAACCTATACTAATGTAGATGGCCCTATCTCTATCCAACTTGAATACAAAAAATGATGTAGATCATGTTATAGGTGTGCTAAAATACATGGAACCCATGTGAATCTCTCTCCCATAGTCATCATGTCTCCAATCACATCTAACAGACCAATATGACATAGCCTCCTAATCTTATCAGGAAGAAAAATGCCACTAATAATAGCCATGAGTATAATAGTCAAATAATCCATATCTAAATTGGTGCAATAGTCTACATCTATCCCAAATCTAATAAATAGAATCAAATCATCACCAAAAATCTAGTATAAAGTAATCTCCTATGAACCCTACCCCTAGTAAACACATCTACCTCATATCAGAATACCCAAAATTAGATACACATCCTCAAGTGTAATGGTCATCTCCCCTATTGACAAGTGAAATATGCTCATCTCACTGTGCCATCTCTCTGCTAATGCTATCAATAGAGCTCTATCTACTTGAACCTTTGGCATATGTGAAATGTAAGATAATACACTCTCCTCTAGCATGCCAAACTCATACTTGGTGAAGCTAGCAATGAATACCATTGCTACAAAACTCTACTTCTGCATCACAATCGATGGTAATACCTCATACAAATCATAAATGATAACATTTAATTAATTTTTAATCAATAATATATTCCTCATTCTCATTACCTTTCAAATACTAACCTATACAAATAATAAAATCAAACAAAAACATTTTCACTCCCTTTAACTTCATTCATTCTATGCAAAATCGCTACTACATTTTACATATTTACTCTTACAAGTTCATTTTTAACACTTTTTTGTAAAATCACTATTAAACCTAGTGAAATCACTCAACAAAATAATGATTTCACTACCATGTTTAGTGATTTCATTGCTACCCAAAATAAAAAATACCAATTTATCCTAAAACAAATTCGCGACCCTATTGTACAATTTTGTTACCATGTTAATCAAAATTATTATTTACCCATATGAAATCATTTATTTTGATACCAAAATCACCTTTTTGATAATAGAGATTTCATTTTCTCTAACTTCAAGCTCCGATAAATTCTAATAAATTTGTTAGAGCAATGAATGATAAATGGATAAATGCTCGAAATTGATGAAAAGAGAAAATGGTCAAAATGATGTGGAGGAATGATAAATCAATTTATGTCAGTATTGATGTCAAATTTATAGTTTTTTTATTGCACAAAAAGGTTACCCCTAGTTAATTAAAACTAGAGTATGGATTTAAAAAATAATAGTTTAACCATTCAGGGATTGCATGCTTATTATTATTGCTAATGACACATGGGTCAATTTGGTAGGTGTGGGAATGATATATCCTAGCAATAAAAACTATGGATCTATAAATAGCAAAAAATATATTGAATTTGAAAATGTTGTTGTGGATTTCACGCTGAGATATTGTTGTAATATTTTGAATACAATTTTGGAATAAATTGATTTAATGTCACTAGAATTTTTAAAAATTAATGAAGAATGAGTTGGATGAGAGGACTGGGGGGAATATTTGGTAGTATAGAAATATATAATTAGAAGAAATGGTAATTATAAAATAATTTATGCAAATTTATTTCCATGTTTATTGTTTAATAATTGTGATTTCAAATATTTGATCTGAGCCTTTTAAGGAAACATGGACCATATTCGACACCACGAGCACCGAGTGGAGCAAGTGAGATGATTACATATACTTGAGAGGATCAAATCCCTAGTAAATGATTTGAATTTTGAATTTTTTGAATTTATTAGGGCTTAAAGTTGGAGAAAATAAAATTGTCATTTTCAAAACAGTGATTTTGGCATCAAAATCAATGATTTCATAGGGGTAAATAATGATTTCGATTAACATGAAAATGAAATTATGGAATAGGGTACCAAATTCATTTTAGGAGAAATTGGAAATTTATCTATTTTGGGTAGCAACTAAATTGATAAACATGGCAGTGAAATCATCATTTTGTGAAGTGATTTTGCTAGGTTTAATAATGATTTTTCAAAAAAGTGTTAAAAGTGAATTTGTAAGAGAGAATTTATAAAATGTAGTGGTAGTTTTACATAGAATAAATGAATTTAAAGGGAGTGAAAATGTTTTTTTTTTGATTTTTTCATTTTTATGGGAAAGTATTTGGAAGGTAATGAGAATGAATATTATATTTCTAATTAAATGTTATCATTTGTGATTTTTAAAAGGTATTACCAATGATTGTGATGTAGGAGTGGAGATATGTAGTGATTATGCACATGGATAAATTCACCAAGTATGAGTTTGGCATGCTAGAGGTGAGTAGATTATTGTGAATTACATAGATGCCAGAGGTTTGAGAAGATAGAGATCTATTGACTACATTGGTAGAGAGATGGCACAATGAGATGAGCACATTTCACTTGTTGATAAGGGAGATGACCATTACACTTGAGGATGTGTATCAGATTTTAGGTATTATGATACAAGGTAGACATGTTTACTAGGGGAAGGGTTCCTAAGAGATTAATTTATACGATATTTTTGGTGATGGTTTGATTCTAATTGTTAGAGGTGGGATCGATGTAGACTATTACATCAATTTAGATATAGATTATTTGATTATTGTACTCATGGTTGTTATCAGTGGCATTTTACTTCCTGACAAGAGTGGGAGACTATGTATAATTAGTCCATTAGATGTGATTGGATACATTATGGAGATGGGAGAGATATTTTCATGGGGTTCATACATTTTAGCACACCTATACCATGATCTACATCATTTTGTGTATTCATGTTGGATAAAAATAGGGACATCTACATTAATATAGGTTTGGTGATGGGAGCACATTGTAATTGAGAGGCCAATTAGACATCTGATCATAAGATTAGATGATGATCCATTAACATATAGATGGAATGTGATTATTAGGACATGTAAACCACACTTAGGAGATCTATAATTTTAAAGGAGGGCAATTGATGAGGTAAGTGATGACCAAATCACCTATAGACCTTATAGGGATATTATGTTTTAGTGGCCATATGAGGATATTCATATGAACTACAAGATGACCCCTTAATACATAATCAAGAAACATGGCTAACTATAGATATATATCACCCAAATAGGTTGATGAGATAGTTTAGTGTGAGGCAACATATACCATCTGGATCACATGTATTTGCATATTCTATGAGGGAGAGACCATAGTGGGGTATGATGATTGATCCAACCATTACTAATCATATCTAGACATAGCTATATAGTTTTAGATGGAGTGATCAGAGAGACATCATTGATGCTAGAGTGGTTGATGAGTATGACTATTTATGGGCTCGATAGAGACCATTGAGATTGATAATGCCATATGCACCACCTCAAACATGAAGGTAGAGGTTAGTGGCTAGCTTGAGTAGATATACATGAGGTACATGTTTAGGATAAAATATTAGGAGGGTTGTTATAGGGGATAGAGGATGATCATGATCATGTGTACAAGGTAAAGGATGTGCTAGGGATGTTAGTCAGCTTCATGATGTGTAGATCACATATGTAGAGGATATTGAGATTTTGCATGAGGAAGGGGTTGAGATGGATGTTGATATAGAACAAAGGGTAGGAGGTGATACTTTATTAGTAGAGGTAGAGATAAAAGATGATGATGTAGTATATGATACCACCATGAGAGCACCATAGGCCACACAGGCATATATAGGGGATATGGCTGGGTCTTCACATGCCCCAAGGTCTTCAGAGGATCATGCACTTATTGATAGACTCTAAGAGGATATTAGGGATCGAGATAGAGAGATAGATGGATTACACCAAGAGTTATCCAAATTATAGGGTGTAGTAGATGGTGAGGGGATCAGAATATGGAGATCAGATGATTACAGTCTTTAGTTGACAAGTTATAGGGTATTATTGATGGGATGGATGGGGATGCCATGGATATAGGATTGATTACTCATGATGTAGAGACACAGATGCTAGATTTTATAGTGCTCATATAGTGATATAGATAGGAAAGGGACATAACTCAGATTGAGCTTGTAGAAGCTAGAGTACTATTATTCAGAGAGGGACATATAACTACTTTGGATAAGGTGATGTAAGCTATGAAGCAAGATACATACTATATGAACTTATATGAGGGGGTTGTACCATGAAACCAGAGAGAAATATCATTCAGAGATTACTCTATGAGATGATCAATGCCTACTAGATCCATTCATCTAGTAGAGTTAGAGAGGTTAGTAGGATAGGTATCACATGTGATGGGTCCTCCATGAGGCACACCATAGTGTGGAGATATTTTCCTACGACTAGATACCCTATTTGAGGGAGAGGATGAGACATAGATACATGGGATACTTTGATAGATGGATTTCATTGATGTATACTTATGTTGAGAAGTAAATTTTTGTATAGACACATTGTATATATATTCATGATGATTATTATGAGTTTTTATACTATGGACTTTGGACATTGACAGACTATTTATTGGTTTACATGGATTGAATGGATATATGATTGAAAAATGTTTGGATAGATCATAACACTAATTATATTTCTTACATTTTGAGTTATGTTAGCATGTATTAATTTTTTTGACATAGTTATTATGGATGTATGACTTACATATGATTGGATAATATGTATGTATGTAGAATGTGACATTTTTTCATGTCTTTTGTTTCCATTCCTTGCATTGTATGTCCAACAAAATTTGAGTTTTTTGAGAAACCTAATTTTTAATATAGCATAAAACATAGTACCACCAATGATAATGAATAATCATGATGAATGTTGATGTTTTAAGCATGTGAACAAAAGAAAATAATAAATTATGTTTTTAGCAAAGTACACCATGATATAGTCATAACCATACTATATATGCATTCCATTAATTTTTTTTTATACAAAACATAATAAGTAAAAAGAAAATGTCAAAATAAAATGTTTTTAAGCTAAGTTATTGAAACACACACATAATATTAATGCAAACAAATGTAATCTAACCGATTTTAACAAAATGATAATGTTATATGTGTAAGAATTAGAAACACGAATAATAACATAAGTAAATAAATAATAACTTAAAAAAGTGAACACATTTGATAAAAGAAAAGAAAGTAACCATTTGAATGGCTAGAGATAAAAATGAAGTTAAATAGCTAACTTAATGGATACAGATAAAGAAATGGATAAGAATAACCAAGTGAATGGTTAGGGATAGAAAAAAACAATGAAGAACAAATACAAACAATAGTGGAAAAGTTGAAAAATTATAAATAAAGACAAAACAAAACAAAGACTAAATAATTTTAGCCAAGAGAGAGGCTAGGAGTTGAACAATTGAGGGATAAGCCAAAGGATAAGCTAATCCAATTTTGGGGAAATGGATGATGGGGAAGGTGATGACTGAGTTGACCCTAGATACTCCATGTCTCTAAGCGTTGCCTATAGAATCCACCTTAGACAAAGTCTATGTGGGGATGTCAGGGCAGATGTAGTTCTCCCTACATAGGAAGTGATGAGAAAGTTAATGATTGATGAAGCATTATAAATGTTTTGATTAAAAGGATGAGTGAGTGACCCACCCAAGAAAAGTGAATGATGTGGAAGATAACTTAGAATGGTGGATGTGTTGAGATTGATGCCTTTGGAATAGTTTTGATATTATTTTTATGTTGTTTTATGGTTTTTATTTTAAATGTTTATGATTTTTTATGTTTTATTGTGGATTATGTGAAATAAGGAGTGAGACATTTTTCATAATCATGAGAAAGAATGTAGGTTCACATAAATCAATAAAAACCTCAAAATTTAGCATGGTATAGGATAAATGACTAAAAATTGATAAAATGACAAATTTAGAAATATATAATGGATGATTGAAGGTGATGCCCCCAAGTAATTTAGGGTAGTTATAGATAATGGTTTACACATGGTGCTAGAAGCTTGGTTTTCACCATGGTACTTATCCAAAGTGACATTAAACTAATTTTCACATTTGGATGATCTATGTACACATTTTGGCATTTTGTTGTTCCTTTAGAAATATTGGATTTGGGATGAAGATATTTTTTGAAATGCAGAGTCTTGGTTGTTGGGTTGAAGGCATATGATATTTTGATAGGTGGATTAGGTGATGTTTGAGTCAATATTAGATGTTTATCAAAAATAGGTATTTGATAAACATTATTGTTTGGTGGATAATGGATGAAACATTATGATTTTGATTTGGAAATGAGATGGTGTGATTTAGTTCTAGAGAGACATCTTGACATATTTGTAAAGTAAGCTTTTCAAATATAAGTAGATGTGGGTTCATTCTAATGTACTCTACATCAAATTAAGATAACTCTTGGCTAGTGTATTGAGGGATATTGGAATTGTAACCAGTGGATAGGAAATTTGATTGGAAGGAAGGATTACTAGTGATATAATGATATTGTTGTGGAAGGATTTGGTATTCACTAGTAAAAAATTGTGTTGGGGAAGTGGTTTGATTTTGGAAAAAAATATTTTTTGGATTTTTTAATGTGGGGGGAATTTATGAATAAGTTTGGGTTTGTTTTTTGGGGTTAATTAGATTTAAAAACAAATGATTAGTTTTGATTATTATAGAAAGGTTGATTTTGATAAACGTAGAAGTTGGAAGATTGATTTGGATAGAACATAGTTGGATTTGATTGGATTGGAATTTCACTGGTGAATGTATTTTGGTACATATGAATATAAAAAATTGATGGTGAAGGTGGACCAAAAGTTTTACTTAAATTGACATTATGATTAGAACCATATGTATTTATGAACATATTTTGTGGTATTTAATATGTGGATTATGTAAGATTGGAAGAATAACTTAGAGGATTTTTATTATTATAGCCTAAGAATTGATTTGATGTTGTCCCTAAATTAAAGTCTTGATATTGTTACATGGGTGAACATGAATAGGAAATGGATTGGTTATGGTTCATATTGAATTGGTTGTTTGGGAAGTTTGAAAAATTATCCATGGATTTAACTTAATTGATTGATGTTTAAGTTTGAATATGTATTCAAACTCATATTTTGATTGGTGTGATGTTTGATTTGATATTGATTTAAGTATTACTTTGAATCAAAATTGGTTGGATTGAACCCTAGATTATAATATGGATTATTTGAATTGTGATTCAAGGTGGAATTGGTCGAGTTATGGTTCTAAGATGACATGCTTCATATAATGGATGACACTTAAAATGACTAAAAGTTTTAATTGAAAAAATTTAAAAATAAGAAACATGTCAAACATAATAAACAAAATTTATATTCTAAACAATTAAGAAAAGTTGCACATAAAGGGTGAAAACTAGGATGAAGGGTCATGAACAACTATTGGGCCTGCCATTGTGATTGACTCATTCATGCTCTCGACTATAGCCTAATATTTCAAGGCATTAACCATGGAGGATCCTACCATTCCCATGGCCCAATGAATCTAGTTTCAAGGGTGTGTGAAAGGTTTATTCTCAACACTAATTATTAATTGATGCACCTAAGCTGAATGAAAAAAGAGGTTATCCCAAGCTTAAGGTTTAAACAAGCTTATCTAGGGGGAAAAACTATGGAAGAAATAGATAAAGTGGATGCACACTATTGGGTATTTTCTCAAAGTGACCAACATAGTCATAGGGATCTCAATGTGTTGATAATCGATGATATCATATTTCAAGTCAGTTGTTGAAACCTTAGGTATTAGAGTATTAAATCCCTTCATATCATGGTGTTCTTAAAATATAAAATCACGTAGGCAATTGAAAAAAATGGATCTTAATTTATATACCCCAATGGAAAATGGGGTTTGGCCTACTATGTGGTGGTAAAATCCATAGTCAATAGAGCCCCTAAGAAAATAAAAGAAAAGTAAATATCCATTTTTGATTTTTGAGTATTGTCACCAATGTAATGCCAAGAAAGAGCCTATGTGGGTACTAATTGGGCAACACAGATAATTATGAAAATGTTCCTAATTTTTGATTATCATTACCAATGTAATGCTAAGGAAAGAGCATATGTGATTTTTATAACCATAAACAAAAATATTGAAACACAAAGTGATGTAATTGCTAAGAACTTTGAAAATAAAAATGAAAAAACATTAGTAAAGATAAATTGGCTTTTTATTGATTCGCTTTGGTAAGAATTATTTAAACAAGTTGTTAGAATGTTTTATTAAGCTTGGAACAAGGTAACCTATAACAGAACAAGTGAAAAACCATGAAAAAGAAGTGAAACACACCCATCTATTACAAAATCACTATTATACAAATAGATTAGAAAAGCAAAATTATAATAAAATCAACATAGGGAAAATAAAAAAAGTAGAAAGAAAAAAATAAAGAGACCTGTGTTTATAAGATATTTTCACTGCCAAGAGCAATGATTTCACTGCCAATAGAGATGAATTCACTGTTGACATAGATGAATTGGCTGCTGATAATGATGAAATCGCTACAGATAATGATGATATCACTGTGGAAAAAGACAATTTCACTAAGGATAATGACAAAATCACTATAGATAATGATGAAATCATTGTTTCCTAACAACAATGTTGTTAACCCTACAGATGATATAGAAAACATAGAAAAAGACAAAAATAAGATAATTTCACTGTTATGGTCTACAAATTCACTGTTGAATCTTTTGAATTTGTTGTTATGCATAAGACAACACACAATTGAAAAAAACATCTAAAAACAACATTTAGCTCATACCATCACTTAAAAAATAAAGATTAAACACAAAATGTAAACATAAACAATAAAAACCAAATGATAAATGCTATCTAATTGTGAAAAATGATGATCAAAAGATTAAAAAGATGCGAGAAAGATCCCATTGGGCATGCAAAAAATGTATGAACTAAATTTAGATGTGAAAATAAATTAAAATAATTCTAATCTAAGCTAAATTCAAACTATGGTAGAGAAAAAAATAAAGAAAACAACAATCATAAACTTTATGCTTTGAATGCAGAAGATTTATTCATTGTGATATACATTCAATTTGCTCTTTTGAAATATATGGTGCTCACTCCTCCAATGCATAAGAGAATAGGTAATGTTTTTGTGCAAAAGAAAGTATTTGATTCACCTTGATTCATTTGTGTGTATATCTCTAATTTCTTGATTGTGTGATGTGATAGCCTTCTAGGATTTTTTGTAGTCTTGAAGATGGAGATTTGCAAGTTTATTTATAGATGTCCAATGGTAGAGGATCATTTGAGATTTTTAAATGATCCAAATGATCAATGATGGCTAATGAATCCTCACCCATGAAGATGAAGACCATTTTAAAGTGTTTAATAAAGCATGGTATTGGTTAGCTGACTCAACAAGATGAAGTTAAATTCCTTGATAACTCAAGGGATGAGTCATAAGAGGTTAATAATTTTGTGGATTTGATTGGGACAAGGGAGAAAAAGGTGGGAGATGTTTGGATGAGGTGGAAAATCTATATTTTATTATTTAAAATAAGGATTTAAGTGTGCATAATTGACTTATTTGATTATTTAAGCTTTGTAGGAAATGTAATTTATTAATTTAAGAAGAATTATTAAATAGAAAAGGTGCATTTTGACACTAAATGAAATTTAGGCATACACACATGGGGTTTTAAAACCTTAGAAAAACATCTAATGGGTAGTGGACTTACACTTGTAAAATGCAAATTTACAAGTTAAAATTATATTTTAGTGGTGTATTCCCCTCTCAAATATCCATGCTTGGATTTTGTTTGAAGAGTTTGACCATAGACCTCTATGTGATATTTGCATTCAACAAGATTATTCATTAAGTCAATGTCCCTTTTGAAATTTTGCTTGTAAGTTGACCTCTTATTCCTGCATGATTTTTTAACACAAAACATTAGCATGTGAATTTGGATTTTATTTTTTATGGCACATGATGCAAGTTGTGGGGTTTCATATGCACTTTACAAAGTTCAAGTTAAAGTTGATATACAATGTTGTATTCCCTTCCTAAATATCCACACTTGCCTTTTGTTTGAAAAGTTCTACCATGGACCTCCATGTGACATTTGCATTCAATGGTCTTATTCATTAAGTCAACATCACTTTTGAAATGTTGCTTGTAAGTTGAACTCTTATTCCCAAGTGCTTTTTTAACACAAAACATTAACATGGGCATTTGGATTTATTTTTGATGGCACATGATGTGGGATGAGGGGTTTTGTATGTATTTTTCAAAGTGAAAGTTAAAGTTGTAACAAAATTTTATAATTTCCTCCCAGTGAATCATAAAATCATGTAATATTGAAATCTTTCCCTGAGATCTTGAGCCTCCGCCACATGTCCATCAATGCCTTAATGCATTCAGGGTTTGGACCCTCAAGTGCATTTTTAAAATTACATGAGGTAACCTACAATGTAACTATTGTCACTTATATTTTCACCCTTTGAGGAGATGGAAAATATCTTCTCATCGATGTGTCATAATGGAATCACCTTTAGGCTTGTGGGTAGCTTAAGGAATGAGGTGAATCTCTATATAGGACTAGCTCCCTTGATGTACCACTTTGGATTGCAACTACTACTAAATTTGGAGGGTGAAAAGGGATAAAGATAATTGAAATAAAAATAATATAAGGGATGTGATACAAAAAATAACATGATTACATCCAACCATATGCATATTACACTTGAAATCAAAGGACAAACTTAAAATACACTTTTCCAATCTTCATCTTCTCACATCAATGCTACATTGTGATGTTATGGATGAATGTGAAAAGTTAGGAGGAATATAAAAAAGGAATATGAGGGAAATAATGAATAAAATAAATAATTTAAACCATGAACATATCCTAGAACACTTCACATACCCTACAAGAAGAGGCTGTCAATAGGTGAAAGAATGGAACAACATGTGAAGGAATCCATAGTTTTCACTAAGAAAGATTCATAATCCAATTTAACAAACTAATAATAGTTCTAGAGGAAGTAAAAATCAGTATTATTATTTATAAAAAGGTATAAATTTTATTAGGGCTTCTCCATACTCAGGTGGAACATCTAATACAATGCCAAAATGGCTAGTTCTTATAGAACTTGTGAGAGAGAGAAGAAAAGAGAAGTCCAAGTGTCACAAAGACACTTTAAAGCTGATAAAAGGATTTAATTATAAACTTATAGAGGTATAGGATGAACCATGTAAGGTTAGGATCTAAAATTGTTAGTCCAAATTACAAACTTCATGAAAAGTGGCAAGAAACTCCCCATTCTAGCTTAGAAAAACTGCCTGCATGATTACCCCTATTTGAACATATTATAACTAATTATGAGTAGGTAAAATTATTTTAATGAATTTTAAGGACATGAAAAATTCCTCTCAATTCATTGGTTATAGGCCTGGTCATCTAGAATCTTCTATAAAGGAGCAATCATCATTTGCTGTTTAGAAAATTGCTCTTTCATGGACCCTACACACTTAGACTCAAAATTGGCATTATTTTCTCATGAAAATATACAAGATGAAGTTATTTACACATTTAAAGACCCTATATGACCTTATGAACACTAAGGAAACCTTAAAAATACATTCACTTGAAGTTTTCACACTTCTCACCAGCTTGTCCATTAGGCTAGTTTTGACTAGCTAAGTTAAAACACCTGGTTTGGAAACTTACAATATTTTTCATGAAATTAAATGACCATAGGGAGTTATAAAAATATAAAACTTCCCTCCAAACTTGATTTCACCTTCAAAATCCTCTTGTATCCTGTATAACACAAAAAATGGTAAAAAATAGCCTATTTTTCACCCCATTTGTACAAGTCTATACATCTATTTGTCATGTGAGGGATACTGAGTGATATTATACAAGGTAAAATAGATTTTATATTCAAAATGGTCCATTATATTTCATCTCTAACTTCATTTTCCCAATCGGGTCTCTATAAGGGTTTTGGAAGGGTTTTAGACCTATTTTTGGTCTTAAGAATTATTCATAAAGTTAGGACATCCAAATTTCAAAAAATTTTCCTCAAATATGTCCTTCAAGACCCCTAATAACATCCATGATCCCTTTTGGAATCCATGCATAGCCTCCAAAAATATACGAGTGTTGAAACTTCTCCAATCGAAATCTTCTTTCCCACTTTGTATAAGTCTGAGTGGGTTTTAAGTCAAAAATGACCCTTATATGGTTTATCCTACAAGTTTAAAGATTGACCATGTTTGAAATTTTCTCAAGAACATGTATCAATTAGTAGGAATGCTCATCTTATGACAAGATTGGAAATGGTCCTCCATTTGAACTTAGGTATCACCATGCTCAATGGCTTGCTTGCAACCTTTGGTGGGTTAAATATCCATATTCATTTTATTTATATTTAAATATCTCAAACACATCTATATCCATGATATAGATATGTCCAAACATATAATAGGTCATAACTAAGGCTATAAGTATGAATGGCTCTTCATTAGATATTAGGCTCAAAACCTACTTAACAGACCGCCTGCATACTTGGTGGTATAGAGCACCATGTTGAGATTAATCCATTTGAAAAAGGTTTTCCATGATTTCTTAGATATTTTAAAACTTATCACACCTTTCAAAAAAGTGACCATAGCCTCTAGCTCATCCTTTTGTCACCTTCTTTAGGACTACAAAAGTTTGTGCATGGGGAAAGTGCCCTCTATCAGAGATAAAATAAAGGGAACTCCCCTAATTTTATATATAAAATAAGTATTGGAGAGAATTCTATATGTGTTAATGATTATCTATACACAAATACAACCCTTAGACAGGTCATATGACCCCTTAACCTACTTAAATTTCAAGGTAAACTATTTGAAAATAGATTGTGTGCCCATTCAACCACATGGATTGTATTTTTGCTTTACTTGAAAACTTTTATCTATTTGTGTACATATTTATGACTCCATTAGGTTATTATAAATTAAATTAATATTATCTATCCTCCATTCATACCTCAGACTCTCACATGCCCCTATATGTTCCTGCCTAGTGTAGACTGCTTGCTTTCTTGACTGTGTTTTCACTTGGGAGCACCCTTGATTTTACTCTTGTAGGTGTGTTTTTATGAATTAAGATTGAGAAAAGGGTATACATAACCTAATTTATTCTATTTTAACCATTTAGTATATATTTTTACTCATACTCATTCAATGCAAATATTCAAACATCACTTTCTAGTCCACTGCCTATCACAGTCATTTAAGGTTCGATGTAGGTGTATTTAGGGTTGAGAGGTGTTTGCATAGACTTGGATTCATGTTTAGAGTTCCTTAAGGTGATAATTAATTTTAATAATGTGACCACAATTTTTTCTCATCACTCGAAATTCTCTATACCCTTTACATGTCTCTTGAATTCACAAACTGAGTTCCTTCTATATTGATAGTGAAACCCTATCCTCACGATTCTTGTAGGTGTTTATGAGGTGATACTAAGGTTGATAATGATGCTTATGAATATTAAATTAGTCACTCTAGGTCACAATATATGTATTTAAACTAGTATCTTTCTTGAAAGCCTTAAAAAACCATTCAAATATCAAATTGGTCCACTATCTTGACTAAGGTATCTTGTCCCTGTGTGCGAACACTTGTAGGTGTGCTTGAGAATTGAAACACTTCATATTCATAATCCTAATTATTCCATGCTAATATATACATAATTACATGCATTAGAACATTCCAAACATGAATATAAGTTTCATTTATTCTTTAAGATATCAAAAGCCATTCAAAACTCAAAATATATATATGCCACTGTTTGGTTTTAGTGGTTTTGAAAGCAACTTGGAGCCTTTGAATTACCATCCTCCACTAACCTTCTCTTTCTAAATATTTTTCAAGGTATATGTTGTTACTAAGGGATACAAAGGTCACTTATCTAGATTCCCTGACACTATTTCCAACCATGTGATATACTATCTCCAAAACACCTCAGGACCTCTGTCTCTTCATTTTAGGGATCAAGGGCCTGAATTCATAGTCTTTTGATCCCAAAAGCTAGTCCATGACTTCATTCACCTAATTAAAAAATCAAGAATTTATGTAAATATTACTTCAACTTGTGATGACTTGGATCAACTCATTATATCCTAGTTTTAAGATGATCTTCCTTTTCAAGAACTTGTAGGTGCATACTCCAATGACAAATTATGTGAGAATGTTGTTTCTGACTGCTATATTTCCCCTTTCTTACACCATATATAAACCTAGTCACTTTTTCATGTTACTTGAATTCATTAAAACCATTAATGAAAGTTTCACCACTATGTTTCCACACTTTAAATGGATACTTAACCTTCTCTCAAGGCTCACTGTAAGTGAACATTCAATGTACACAGGCAATAAAGGGAATATGGGTAGTAAACATTGAATTGGCCTTAAAATGAGTTATATGATTATAATAAAAACTTCATAATCATATTAATAATATCATGGATATGAAACAAGTATCTACACCTCCCTTTTAACATGAACTTATTCATAGAAGCACCTGAACATGCTCATCAATGGCTTCTAGACTATGAATATTGCATATAGCTGATATACTCATGGAGATTTCTTTAGAATATGATATTGGAAGATGAAGGGTAATAATATAACATTTAAATAATGATCAAGTACCTATTCCATCTCTCTAAAAGTGTGATCAAGCATGAGGACTCTGTAAATGATGAAAACTTGCCTATTGGACTCAAAAGAGACCAATTTGTAATCTTGAAGTGATTTTCTCATCCATACACCATGAAACCTAAACCAAGCATGGTAACATATTATGTGGAAGTAAAATTCATTTGGAACAAATATGAACAGTTGGATTATATAGAAATTCTCAAACCAAAGCAAAACTTATAGGGTGTATAAATTTGTAAGCAAATTTGCATAGTCAACTTCATGAGGATGGTTCATGAAGCACATGAAACCAATAATCAAAATTATTATATTTAAATTAAGGTATAAAAGTTTAATATCATATAATAAGATCATTTATCTTGAAACCTCATGAGCTATCCGTACCAAGCATAAACCTACAAGTCACTTTTGCTTACCAAGAAGGGTGAGAAGAGAGATGAATGGTTTTGAGCAAGAAATGAAACTTATAATTCAATTAAACCATGGATATGAGTGTGGAGGAGATAAATAGTCACATTTTAACCTTTTTAAAGTGGCACACTTCCCAAAGAGGTTATACAAGTGCCATTTTCTTCTTTTTCTTTAAGAAAAGTAACTTTTCTTTTGATGAACCTACAAATTTCAGTTACCAACAATGGGTTAAGACTTCTTAGGACATATTTCACATGACCTCACCCATTTTGACCTTAAAATTTCCAAAAATCCTATACAAAGCATTAAATGCACCTTTTTCGACCTCAAAATGACCCAAAAATGATAAATGGACATAAAAACTAGTTGACCAAAGCCAATATAACATTAATTGATATCAATTAAACTATAATACACCTAATTAAATTCATATTACACCCCATATAGACTTATAAGATCTATTTTTTACCTATAGGTGCCCCTATTTGACTAAAAAGTCAAATTTGGTCAACAATAACGTTGCATTCTCCTCCCAAAATCTTGAAACCTTATTATTTTACAACGAACATTTTAGAATTAATATTTTAAATACTTATTCACATTTTTACTCTTATTGGTTCAATTTCACCATGGAACCTACAATTAAAGTATGCATAAAAACATGAAAACATTAATTATTAGTGAAACCAAAATTTATGGGGTTTGCACAACATGATTGTAAGAGCATATTTTTATTATGGATGAGCATTCTTATGGATTTACTTTAGGGTGAAATGGTTATAATTTTGAATACTCATTTCTCAAGAAAAAGGGCATAAATTTCTCAGGCATATTTTTGCACTAACACTGGTTCTCACTTGAGGATGTACACCCCTTACGAGTTTGTAAAAAATCCCAAAAAATAAGACCAGATGCCTATTCCTTGGGCCATGGAGTCAAAATTTTAAAAATTTCATAACAAACACCTTTATAAGCCCAATTAAATAAGGGTGGACCAAAAAAAATAGATCAATAGGATTTGAGAATGAACACATAATGAAAAACAACAAAAGAATTGTATAAACAAATCCCAACATAGAGGGGAAAAAAAACAACAAGACTATACACTGTAAACTACTTTACACAAACATGGACTCAGTCAAGGAAGTGCTTCAAATGTCTACCATTAACTGGTAGTTCTAGTATCTCACCATCCAAATATTTTAATAATAAAGTATGTTCCCTAATTCTACAGTCAATAGAATAAGGGCACATACATAAGACATCAAATTTTCCATGTTTGCCTTTCTCCTCATGTCTGTCATCCCAAAGTAAAACCATATATCCTATTTGAAATTTTTTTGGAGTGACCCTTTTCTCAAATATTATTTTGAGTCTTTCATTGAAATTTATGTGTCTTTCATGAGCTTGTCTTCTAGTTTCATCAAGCTCAATAAGCTGGTTTATTATGATTTCATAGTGGTTAACTTCTTCATCTTCTTCTAGTTGTTACATGAATTGATAGGTTGGCAACTATAGATTCATAGGTAAAATAGCTTGAGATCCATAAACAAGCTCAAAAGGGATCTTACCTATATCCCTCTTAGGCATGATCCTATCAACCCATAAATCAAATTGTAACTATTCAACCCACTTCTTGTTATCTTCCAAAGTCCTTCTAATGATTTTGAGAAAGTTCTTATTACTAGATTCTACTTGTTCATTCCCCTAAGGGTTGTAATTAGAAGCATAAATTATTGTTATCCCATATTATTTACATAATGCCACCAAAATTTTAGCTCTAAAAATCATGGAATTATCAAAAATTATCTTTATAGGCACACCAAATCTACAACTAATGTGATTTAATAAAAAGTCCATGATCACTTGATGTGTGGACTTCTTTGTAGGGACCATCTCAACCCATTTTTTGAAGTAGTTAGTTGCAACTAGTATCCACCTATGCCCAATTCTTGATGTACCAGTGATCTCCCTGACAAAATCCACTCCCCACTATCTAAATGGGCCTTTAATCAATATAGGTTATAAGGGGGGGAACCATAATCTTTCAACCTTCCAACCAAGTGTTGACATTTCTCACATTTTTTGACTTTCTATACAACATCCCTAAATAGTGACAACCACTAATAACCAACTCTAAAAGTCTTATGAGCTATTAATTTAGGTGAAAAATGACCACCACATATTCCACTATGGAAGTCTTTAATTAAATCAACAATTTCTTCTTCTACTATGCACCTTAAGATGACCCCATTTGGATTCTTCCATGATAGTCCATTTTTAATAAAAAGATACTTCTAGGATGTAAGTTAAGAGTTATCCTTTGATTATTATCCAAGTTAGGGTGACAATTCAAACTTTATAAGTAATAAACAATGTCCTTATACCACGAAGACATGCTAATTTACTCAAAGAATCATCAATATTAAAATTAGTAGTGTTTCACTCCACAGCTTGAAAATTGGTCTCAGCCATGAGCTTGGCTAATCCCATCCCTCTCACAAACTTGGTAGTTTTAATCTCTATGTAATACTCTTACAAATTATTGACCCATATGCACCTCTTTATTGATACTTAAAGTTGAGTCAAGATGTCTTTGACCATTGTATGTAGGACATATACAACAATCTTTGAACATAGAACGTAGGGTTTGAATATTTTAACAACTTTCAAGAGGGAGAAAGCTTGCTTTTCTATGATAGTATAGTTTAGTTTAGATTAAATAAAGATATGGGTTGTTCATGAACATCATTAATATTTTATAATATAATAACAGTTACAGTATTCTGTGATGTAAAAGAGTATATTTAAAACTCCCTAGTGTAATCAAGACTGGCCAAGATAGGGGCAAACTTCAAGGCTGATTTGATGTAATTGAAATCTTGTATGGCATTCTCCTCCCACTTTATGGTTTGGTACTTTTCTAACATGGAAGTAATGGGAAAAGTGATCTTTACAAAGTTAGACACAAACCTTCTTATGAATTTAATTTTTCTAAAGAATGACAGAATTCCCTTCTTGGATTTGGTACATGTACTTTATCAATGGCTTCTACTCTCTCTAGATCAATCATGACACCATCCTTAGAAATTATATCCTAATAACTTAGCCTTTTTTACTCTAAAATGATATTTGTTTGAATTAATAGAAATTCCAAATTCCCTACATCTAAAGAACACTTTTTCTAGATGCTCCAAATGTTTTTTTTGTTTTTAGAGTTACTGTAATGTCATCCTGATATATAGCAATAAACTCATTAATTAAACCTACAAAAGTGACATAAATAGCTATCTGAAATGTTGTAACAAAATTCATTAACCCAAAAGGCATCTTCATATAGACATAAGTGCCCCAAGGCATTGTAGATGTAGTCTTGGGTCTCTGAGATTCTTTTACCATAACTTGGTTATATCCTGAGAAACCATCTAGTGTGGATAATATCTTTGATCATGTAACACTCTAGAATAGGTTATCCATATTTGGTAAGGGGTAATTATCCTTTAGAGAAGCTTTATTCAAATTTATAAAATCCACATACAAGTAGATGTCACCATTCTTCTTTCTTATAGGGACTAAATTTTCTACCCATAATGAATACCTGATGGGTTGAATAATCCCACCATCCATTAATTTATTTAACTCTTACCACATATTGGTGGCCAAGATGGGGTTAATAGGTCTTTGCTTTTACCTAAAAGGTTTGCTACCAAGATGTAATGGGATGACATTTTGAAATAGATCCTCTCTATATGATTTTAGTTTAAAATAAGACCAAGCCAAACAATCTTGATACTTCTTTAACAATTTCATGTAGGCTAGATTCTCTTCTGCACTTAGGTGAGTACCAAGCTAGACTATTCTTGTATTTTATTCAGATCCCAAATTGCATTCAATCACATATTTTGAGATAAATATATCTCTAGTTTTAATTCTATTTGTTCCATGAAAAGATGCCTCTAAACTCACCAATCCTCTTGGGATGGTGTTTGTATTCAACTGAATGATGTCCTTCCTAAATAAGGTTTCTTTCCCATCATAGATTTGGACCATGGATTCCAAGTCTATAATATAACCTTGGAATTTTTCTTCATAATTGAGAAACCTTCTAATTTGATCATCATCATCATCAAAAACTTGTCAATGATGAATGTTGTATGGGATTGAAGGTCTGACAAGTACCTCCACTCGATATTTATAGTGAGGTTTCATATTCTCATTTTCAAATTGAGCACCCAACCTTGAAATCTATCAGCTTCCTCATTAAAACTTCTATTATGATGACAAACATTGAAAGCATCAAAGAATTCTAACAAATCCCATACAACATTTTTATATTGTCTTAACCTTTTATTTTTTTGGCATAAGCATTTCAGACCTACTTAGCCACTAGCTCTAAATCACCCTTTATAATTAGACTTGTAATTCCATGTTCTTGACTAATCCTCAAACCAAGCAAGAATGCCTCATATTCTGCAATGTTTTTAGTTTACTCAAAATATAGATTGAAAGAAACCTTAAAAGATTTCTTATTGGGGGCATAAAAGACAACCCTAGCTCCATTTCTAAGATTAGAACAAGCCCCATCAAAACACATTCTACAACTTTATTTATCATATCCAACATCAAGAACAATATATTTTTAAACAAAATCTACATTTCCAAAAATTTACCCAGCTCCAAATTAGTACATAAAACCTCATTTAGAACACGTCTTTGATATTCAAGCATATGGAACATTCTAGGCTCTCTATGAAGTTTCACCATCTTACCCTCCAAAGGAATAGTGGCATATTAAATTTCCATATGAACATTTCCACCCATACTGGTAGCCCATTTTCTTGAAAATAGCATCCCCCACTTGGGAGGGCAATCCACAACTACCACATCTATGTTCAAAAATTTACCTAGGTGAACTACCAATACTTTAACTAGTCCAACAATTGGTAACTCTCTTGAGTCTGTGGCATAGCACTTGATAAAATTATATGTTATTTTTACTCCAAGCTCATTAAGGACACTAAGGGGTATCACATTACAAGAGGATCCTGAGTCAAACATATAATTGTGAACAATTAAACCATTAATCAATAGGGTAATATAGAAAGGGTGAACATCTAGCTAGATTTATATCAATGTAGATCCCAAATAAACCTCTAAGGCTGGTTTAATAACCTCATGTGACTCTTCATTGTCATCCAAGGGTATTGGGGGTGAATTAATATTATTAACAATTGTATTCTCATTGAACTCCAAATACTCAAATGCCCTCCATTTGTGTTCAAGTATTCTTAGCAACTCAACATGTGGGACAATGATTTTTAATTTACTCAATACTTGAACCATATCACACATACTGTATTGAGGAAGGGGAGTGTTTGGAGGAAGGGTGACAACACTTTCAGTAGGAATACAATCATTTAAAGTTAGAGGGGGAGTAAGATGAGATGAACTAGCATTTATAACAACATTTTTTAAGGGTGGCTTTCTTGGTACATCATTTGCACCCTTAGGAATAATTTATAACAAAGGTTATCTATTCTTGGTTAGAACACCTCTCTATTTAACAATTTGGAAAATAGGTGCTCATTTGGGAGAACTAGGGATCTCTTTGGTTTTCTTAAATTCCTTATTTTTATCCCCTACCCTTCGGTCTACAGGAGTTCTCTATTGAGGAGAAACACCATATTGCTTGCTTATTAGATTGTATTCTTTCTCTTGGGTAACTACAACATTAATTAACAGTTACCTATCCTAAACTAAAGGAGTTCCACCATCATATTTTTTAATCATCATAGATCTTAAAACTCAAAATCATGATTGGGTAACTCATATGTTTGTGTAATATTTATATCATAAACAAATTCAAGAGTTGGGATACATACCTCTTTCACTGTACTCCAAAATTGATCAATGGTAGTAACACTCAATAATTTTTTGGAGTTAGACATTTTACTTCAAAATATTTGACAAACAAACATCATAATCTCATCATTTTTAGATGTAGACTCATGTTCCTCTGCATCTTCATCAATTATTTAAGTGGTGTCATAAGGAGGATGGGGGAAGAAGCATTTATCACATCAATCAATATCAAGATCATAGTCAAGAGCATTGATCGTAGCGTTTAATGAATTGAGAATCTCCTTCCTAGCTCCTCTATTTTGATTTCTATCATTTATTTCATATTGAGAAGGTCTCTTCCCTCTATCATTATCTATATTGTGTAAAGAGGGTATCCCTTGTGCTTGATTTTGGTTTTGAGTTATTTCATAACTAGAAGATCCATGAGGATTCCCCTTCTCATCTGTGGCTAACTTGTATGATATTTCCTTGACAATAATGGCTAAGGTTTTCATAGTTTCCTCAAGGTTGGCAGTCTTATTAGACTGAGAGTTCTCAGGATTATTCAACTTCACATTGGCCCTTTTGTCCAGAAGTTTCCCCATAGTTTTAATATTATTTTCAATTTGAATGGCCATGTTGAATGCTAACCTCATATTTGTGGGAGCCTTATCTCTCAATTATCATGTTGCCTTCTTGTCAAATGCATCACATTATTTAATCAAACAAGTAGTATCACTTGGCCTGATATTATCAAGCAATCTCATCATAGTCTTATTAAACCTTGTGTTGAAGTCCTTCACACATTCATTTGGGTTCTTATTTATGTTTTCAAAATTTTCTAGAAGAAACCAAGGATAAACTCTATCACCATATTTTATTTTAAAAACATTCTTCATTTATTCCCATGAATCTATGTATCTAAGGTGAAAATAACTGAACCATTCTCATGCATCTTCATCCAGTCTATGGATAAAAAGTTTAATACAAACATCCCATGATCAACCTCATAGTTTTCAATTATAATGTGAAAACCCCTCAAATGTTGATCTCTAGTCACTGCATTATTCACCTAAAATTTAGGGAGTCAATTCCTTACCTCATTTGGAACTTTATTGGGGTAACCCTCCGTTTCATCAATGTTAATAGGTCTAAATATAGGAATCATAAATGTAGGAAGTCCATTCTCATCCTAATCTCTATGCCTTATTATTGGTTTAATGGTGGGTTCAAGATCAAATGATAAAAGGATGTAAGGGGGTGAGTGAGGTGGACTTGGGGGACCAAACCTGAGAGGAGGTTTAGCTTGTTGAGAAGGTGCTGGGTAATAAATAGGACTATAAGATCCTGGGTTATTAGGAGAACTATGATAATCTTAAACCAAAGGAATTTCAACAAAGAGATGTTCTCGTGTACCATAATTATGGTGGTTCAGACACCTTTCCTCCAAAAATTTATCCTTCAATTGGCCTTCAAATCTATCTCCTTCTTCTATGATGAACACTTAACTAAGAGAAAAGTGATTTGATGAGTCACCTTTGAATGAGGATCTCAATCCTTCTAGTTGTGCAAACAAGAGAACACTCAAAACTTAATTAATTAAAATGGGTATTGATCTTTCAAATCTAGATAGAACATTGGAGTCGCCACTAGAAGAAATCTTCTAGGATAGAGTAGATCACAAACATACAATGATACATTATGAAATTACACTTTCTTATAATTAGAGATGAGATAGAGAAACAAAGACACTAAAAAATTTAGACTCATGTTCAAAAGAGCAAATCACTTTAAAACATGAATAAATAACAGTTCTTTATAAGAGTCTCCAACAATGCAGGTTACAATGATCTTATCCCCAGCAATGGTTCCAAAAAGTGTTGCATAGTTGATGGCCCAAAATAGAAAATCACACTCAAATAACCTCAAATTTCAAATGCATGAGATAATATGAGTAAACATTTCCTAAAACTATTCATCAAAGGTCATTTCATCAAATATTTCACTCCCCAACAATGGTGTTAGTGAAGTGTTGGTTCCCAGTTATACACATATAATTCAAGATCACATACTTGAAAATATGGAAAACAAAGATGGTAAACTTGAATTATGTCATTATAGTCAGGGAAAGGTTTGACATCTTGATGGATCAAACATAGATAATGACTAGAAGACACTGATAAAGGGTATGTTTAGTTCCCTACTACTCCTAGCTCTACCTGAACCAAGGTAAGAGGACCTATGGGGTAACTAGGAGGGATACCACAGTTCAATCTCTAGAGGATTATCAAGACACACATAGAACTAATTAAATCATAACCAAATTTGCATAGTCCACTTGAGAAGAGTTGTCACATAGACTAATTAACTGATTTAAATTAAACACAAGCTACTAAATATAGATGAAGGGTGATTTTAATCCTCATTTATACATAAATTTTTGACAACTAAGGGCCCAATGGAAAATTATAATGCTAATATTCAAAGATCAACCATAGACACATTTCAAATCTACAATACTTATGCATTTGTGAGAAAATAACACTTAAAATATTTAGTAACATGTATTACTTGTAGGGGTAGGATAGGTAAGATGAGTTAGGTATATTTAAAGGGGTTGTGGTGGCTTTCAATAATGGGAATTCCTTAAACAATCATGCTATCATTTATTCTAGGATGTAAAATACTAGGAAACAAGATAAATAAAACTATCAAGAATTATTTGCATTCATTGAAACCAATCAAATGCAAGCATTCAAATGATCCTTGAAACCACCAAAACACCTACTACAAAGTAAAGTCTCAAGCATATTATCTTGTCAAATCCATAAATCTAGGGTATCCTTAAAATATTATCAATAAAACATTCCCAAATCATAATGCAAAAAAGAATTTATAATCTAATTTCATGCCCATAATGACTACCATTAAGAGATATAAAACTAGATACCCAATTAAAAATACATAAAGAATGTGATATTGCACTTAATTGACAAGAAAGAGTAGAAATCATAGATGGTTTCCATTAATCTTGAAAGTAAGTCAATGTACAACAATGTTCAGAATGTAGACATGGTGAAAAGCATGGTGGATTTTCTCTGAAACAGGGGAGACATATATATGAATGCTCTCAGAGTTTGATAATAATTGTATAGGTGGAATCATCTTAGAAATATAAGAAAAAAACATAAAAATAAATTACAAAAATAAAAAAGCCTCTATAAAGGAGGAGATTTTTGAAAGTTAAAAAGCCTCTGTAAAGATGACAAGCCCTCTTTACTTATACAAATTTTTTCACCTAGAATATTCTTAAAAGATGCTCCATCTAGAAGATGTCTTTGCATATGCCTAGAAGTCCATGTTATGTAAGGCAATCATTTTGGTAACTTTTTTTGTCCATGTCATGATGAACTTTAATATGCTTGGATATAAGATTGATGTAATTAAACTCAGAGGAGAATATTCTTCTTGAGTGCAAACTGATTTTATCTTTATGTATAACCATTTAGGCCTGTTTCTCAACTAATAATTTACCCACTTAGGCTGAGGATGACCTACCAGTTGTTGATCCATTTAAAACTTTCCATAAAAATAATAAGGAATGAAATAATGGAGGGAATAACAAAAAATAGAAAATTTGTTACATTTCGGCTAGTCATTTTTAAACTCATGCCTCCATGATGGCTACCCTCTTTGTGCACGTCGAATAATGATTTTAGCTTTGTCATGATAACATAAAATGGTCTTGAGTTTTTACATGACTACTCCATCTATAATGGAGGTAGTGTGGGATCCATGGCCATTTGAATATTGTGGAGAACAAAAGAACTTTCCTTCAAAGCATGCTTCCAATGGACCATTTTCTACCTCAAAATCCTTGAAATAAAAATGTGTAGAAATTATATTCATAAATAAATCTCTTTGACTTTTCCAAATACCAATATCAATCATAATACTTAGCTTCTTATTTCCATTTTTAATTTGGAGGTCACTATTTAACCTAATAATGACATGTGGCACATTTTACCTTTATTTTGCCTTGGTAGGTTTTTAGACTTCATATGCACATTTGCACTTGGCAAGATCTTGGAACCTATCTGCACATTTAAACTTGGTAGGATTATATAACTCAGGTGCACATTTTCACATTTTCAAAAGTGCATAACATCTCCACACATCTGTACTTGCTTTTCCATATGAAATAATTCAACCCATGTATTTACTAGTTGATTAGATACAACACAAATGTCATGGCTTGTATGGTTAATTACTTTATTCTTAGCCATTCTTATAATACTATATTTTCATGCTAACATCATATTAGCTGAAATAATATGTAGAAAATTCACATAGTGGTGAAAAAGTTGTGTTCCATCCTTGCCTATAAAAATTAGAATCCATTTGTTGAGAATGCTAATCCATTATTTAGTGCCATAAATGCCTTGATAGCAGTAGGTACCTGAAACATCTCATTTGCCAAATGTAGATGCCCAAATGTTGTCCTTGCACTTCTAAAAATGTCTTGAAGTAAAGCATACTCAAAGGTTTTTTTTCAGCTTTTAGAGATCCTTTACAAAGACACTAGAAATCTCTCCTCCATCGATCCTTTTCTTAATGTCCTTAACATCATTTCTTTCACTTTTTGAATGCCTTTATGTAGTAGCCATAGCTTTAACCTTTGCCATGGAGTCCACATGATTTTTCAGGATGTTAATAATTCATATAACTTCTTAAAGACCACTCACTATTGCACTGCTAACTATATTAGGGTGCTCTTTATATGTTTTGGTGGAATTTCATTACTCATATGGACATTTACACTTTATGCAAAAATGCAAGACTGTAGACCTTATCCACATCTCTATAGGTGTTTATTAAGTTAACACCTTTGAGAACTTTTCTTACAATTTGGCCTCATATTTACACATGTACTTTAACATAAGACATTAGCTTATATTTTAAAAACTTTTGCATGGGATTTTAAAACCTTAGTGATGCGTCTAATGGGCGATGGACTTATACTAGCAAAAAGAAAATTTATAAGTTAAAATTGCATTGTACTATTGTATTCCCTTCCAGAATCTCCAAGCTTGCCTTTTGTTTTAAAAGTTATATCATGGACCTTCATGTGGCATTTACATTTAGCGAGGTTATTCATTAAGTCAATTTCCCTTTTTAAGTGTTACTTGTAAGTTGACCTCTTATTCTAGCATGCTTTTTTAACAAAAAAAATTATCATGGGTATTTGGATTTCTTATTGATGGAACATGACATGGGCTGAAGGGTTTTGTATACACTTTGAAAAGTGCAAGTTAAAGTTGCAATTCAATGTTGTATTCCCCTCCTGAATCTCCACACTTTCCTTTTTTTTGAAATTTTTTTCCATAGACCTTCATGTGACATTTGAATTCAACAAGATTATTCATTAAGTCAACATCCCTCTTTAAATTTTGCTTGTAAGTTGACCTCTTATTCCTATGTTATTTTTTAACACAAAACATGGGAATTTGGATTTATTTTTTATGGCACATGATGTGAGCTGTGGGGTTTTGTATTTACTTTTCAAAGTGCAAGTTAAAGTTAAAATGCAATGTTATATTTTCCTCCCAATGAGCCATAACCATATAATATTGTAATATTGGTGTGACCTTTGGAGCCTTTGCCACATGCCCATCAATGCCTTAGTACATTAAGGGTTTCGAACCTCAAGTGAATTTTGGAAATTGCATGAGGCAAGATGAAATGTAATGTTGCATTCTCTTCCCAAAATCCTAAAACCTTGTTCTTTTAAAATGAACATTATAATTAATATTTTCAATACTTAGTCACATTTTTACTCATCCCTATTTAATTCCACCATGGGCCTGTAATTAAAGTATGCATAACAACATGAAAACATTGATTATTAGTGAAACTAAACTTTACGAGGTTTGCAAAACATGATTTCAAGAGCATATTTTTATTTTGGATGAGCATTCTTACTGATTTCCTTCAAGGGGAAACAATTAGACTTTTAGATAGTCATTTCCCAAAAAAAATGTCACAAATTGCTTGAGCAAATTTGGGCACTAACATGTTCATCCCATGTTTTCTAAAGATTAAGATGTCATCAAGGTAGATTAAAAAATGACAGGTAAAGGGCCTGAAGATGTCATTTAACATCCCAATGAATGAATTCGCTACATGATTTAACCTAAAAGGCATAACCAACTAGTCAATCAATCCTTCCTTTGTTTTTAAGATTATATTCCAAATGTCTAGAGGTTCAACATGAATATGATGATACCCAAACTTAAGATCAATATTGGAAAAGAATTCTGTACCATGGATATTGCAAAAAACTGCCTTAATATTTAGATGAGGATAATAGTTCTTCACTTTAATCTTGTTAAGATTTTTTTAATTGATTCAAAACTTTGGCACAAACACAATTGGGATTATACAAGGTAATTATTTGGGCATGATGTGTCCATTATCCATGATTTCATGGATCTACCACTTGATCTATTCATTTTATAGAAATGATATGTTGTATAAAGAGATTTGAGGTAGAGATAGTTAAGGGATTAAATTAATATTATTATTTAGTGTATAGTAAGTAGGAACTTATTTAGGTGATTGAAAGATATCCTTGTATTCATCTAGTTTATGGTTCAATTATTTTGTCTTTGTTATTGTTGGATAAACCACACTATGATATGGTTACATAAGGATATTATTCCATTTACTTATTACCATCGAGAGTATACTTCTTACTATAACTGATGAGATTCATGCACTTCCTGGCACTAATGACTGAAAGCTTATAAACTAACTACGATATATAGTATTTTATATCATGAAAATCTATCACAACATTTCAAGGATTTACTTCATAGACTACATGTCAATGACAAATATATGGTTGACCACATGTAAAACATCACACACCTCTAATGGTGAGATGTCATAAAGGATTGCATCTTTAATTTTTTTGATTTTGTACACCAAGTGACACTACTAGGTGATCCATTTCTCAAGGCCTACACTAGACCATACACTAGCATATGGTTATGGATGATGTATAAATTTTGAGTTTAATTTTAAAAAATATGATTTAGGAGAACTTAAATTCTTTTAACTTCCATTTGAAATGATGAAGTGTATTATCTCACCATTGATCTACATTTATTAATTAAACAATATTTTTAATTCATATAATTTATTGTTGGGGGAAGTAGATATATTTTTAGTACCAACCATATCATTGGGTTCATAATCTATTATCTACTTACCTTTTTATAGTATTATATAACTTATACCCACTTCTCAAGATATGCAAGTAGAGAGCTCATAGTGTGACACTCTTCATTGGATTGAATATTGAAGTTAGAATCAAGCACTGCTTTCCAATCTTGGACTACTTGTTCTAATCATTTGAAAATTATTTTCCACTCTCTAGTATGATGAATCAACCAATAGACATACAAATAGAATGCCTTCAATGTAATTATTTAGATCATAGAATGTCCTCATATGGAAAGCAATTGATTGGTTTTAGGAAATCACATAACTTGGTGATCCTCATATATTTTCTACCCATTTTTGGTGCTATGGTGGTTTTACTTTCTTCACTTTTCTGGTGGATTTTTAATTGTGAATTACATCATTTCTAATAGGCCCATATTTTTTCATAGGTTCTAAATATTTATGTTTTAAATTTACCTCCACATCATTTTGATCACTATGTCTTATATTTTATGCTATCACTCAACTCTTCACTTGTATCTCCTAGCATTATTAAAACCCAAAAAAATACCACCATCAAGGTATTAGATGGAGTGATTAAGGATGAGGAGGGATGAGGAGGAATTGAGTAGAGATGATGAGGGAGTCAATAGGGATGATGAGGGATGGTGAAGGTTAATAAGGGAGTGATTAGGGAGGATAAAGGAATGATTAAAGATGATGAGGGATGATGAGGATTAGTGAGGGAGTCATTAGGGGCAATGAGGGATGAGGAAGGAGTGATTAGAGATGATGAGGTATGATGAAGTAGTGATTAGGAATGATGAATGATGGTGAGGGTCAATGAGGGAGTGATTAGGGATGATGAGGGAGTGATTATAAATGATGAATAATGGTGAGGGTTAATAAGAAAGTGATTAGGGATGATGAAGCAATGATTATAGATGATGAGAGAGTGATTAGGGATGATGAGGGATAGTGAGAGACAATGAGGGAGTGATTAGGGATGATGAGGGAGTGATTAAAGATGATGATGCAGTGATAAAATATGATGATGGATGGTGAAGGTCAATGATGGAGTGATGAGGGATGATAAGGGATAAGGGGCGAGTGATTAGGCATGATGAGGGATAATGAGGGTTAATGAGGGAGTAATCAGGGATGATCAAGGAGTGATTATAGATGACTATAGATAGTGAGGGTTTATGAGGGAGTGATTATGGACAATGAGGAATGATGAGAGAATGATTATGAGTGATGAGGCATGAGTAAGAAGTGATCAGGGATGAGGGAGGGATGATGAACAAATAAAAATAACATAAAGTGGTTATTTGATGTGTGTGGTCATTGATGTGACCTATGATAACCCAATCACACCACTTTTCATCAATTTCAAAGTGAGTGGTTTGAAAACTTCAATTTTGGCAAACCTAGGACTCCTAAAAATGCTAAGAATCAATTTGGAAGGCATAAAAACCTAAAAAATGACTATATGTTTACCAAAAATGGACATCAATTACAAAAGTTATGCCCTAACATCCATAGGTTCAACACTTAGACCCTAAAAATGCCTATGTACTAATCAAATAAGATTTTGAAAAATTATTTTCTACATCATAAGGCATATAGCTATGATACCAAATCTATTAGATATAGAGTGACCTTAATTTCATATATTTAGTAAAAATAAATTTAAAGCATAAGGAAATAAATATATATTATCACATTTATTTCATTATATTTAACATTTAGAGTAATAAATATAAGTTTCTGCCTAAGATTGGCTTCATGTGCATGTCCACATGATTTTATGTGCAAATAACATGAATGTAATCATGTTATTATTTTTATAATAGTGCGATCATGTTATAAATTAACTAACATTCACATGATTTAATGTGTAAAAAATATAGGAACATGATCATGATATTATTTTTATAATAACATGATCACATTATGTATTAATGTGATCACGCTATGTATTAACATGATCATGTTATGTATTAATGCGATCACATTATGTATTGGCACAATTTCATTATGGCTTGGTAATTGTTGAGCCATAATTTAAATAATGTGATCACGCTATGTCAATAAAACAATAATGGTATTTAATAACAATTACATTATGGAAAATGTCCATGTAATTATCCTCCAACTTCATGTACTTACCTCATGTTAGACCATAAAAGAGTTCAATCAAGTTAAAAAAAAATTCCAAGCTAGCTTCACACTTTGTTGGACCCTTAGACATTGTGAATAAGATTAGTCCTTTTACCTATTGGATAGCTCTTTCTCCTCTATCCAAGATTCATGATGTATATCATGCTTCTTTATTAAGAAAATACATACCTGATCTTTCTCATTTCTTGGATTGGAAAATTATATAGGTCACAGAAGAGGAAAAGATGTAGTTAGAACTAATGAGAATCTTAGACCATCATAGTGTTAAGTTGTGAAAAAAAGATATCCAACAAGTTTTGGTTCAAGGGGACTGGTTGAGTGAAAGAAGTTATACTTATGAAGATGTACATCTTTTTATGCAACATTATTCTTGGCTATTTGAATAGTCACTAGGATGGATCCCTGTTAAGGAGGGGATGATGTTATGACCCTACCACTTCAATATATTACATGACCAACTAATACATTACTATAGCATGCATTTTTTAATATGAATTACATTTTAACTAACTATTATAGTACTGATGGATTTTGATAACAGGTTGATGATTATGGTTATGTTCTAATTGCACATTAAATGATATGTTTAACTATATGATGTATTTACTATTTTATTGTAGTTTTGAATTATATTATTGTCTGGTATTAATTTACTATTTAGGTGCTACTGATGTTATATTAAGTGGTTATAGGTACTGTTCATGATCTAAGTTAGGTGGTGATTTTTAACAATTAGGAAGAAAGGGTATTCTATGAGCAGTTAGATGAGTTTTTGATAGGTATAAATTTGGTTTTCAATTTTGAGCCATTGGATGAGTTGTGTATTTTATATTTGTGCTATTATGACTTGTTTTCTCCTTCATGTCTTATTTTAAACTACCAATTTTAATGTCTATATAGTGTGTTTATGTCATGGTTGCCTTTCTATGTTTTGCTCTTTGTTCATGTATTTGACCTTATTATTGTGTAGTTCTATCGAGTTGGTGTTAGACCCATCCCACATTCTTTTTTCCAACCTTATCTCTGTCCATGAGTTCACCATCTCATGGCCTTATATTGATTTAACTAGTCAGCATGATGACTAGGATTCTTTGTTAGGCTTGACTAGACCCCAAAACCACATGTAGACTTAATTTATTGATTGGGTTAATAATGCATTTGGCTTGATCTTAAGGATTTAATCAATGAATTAATTATGGTTGGTATGTTTTTAATGTTTTGGGGAAGGTGGTTAACCATTTTTCATTTTTATCCTTACTAAACTAAATTGGTGGAAATTTATGAGGGATGCCCTATCTATGCCCTGGTCGATAGGTCGACCTAACCATGGGACATGGGTATACTTATTATGAATCCTAAGGAGTTGGTGGGGGGAGTAAGGAAGGTGGATGATAGGTGGAAGAGAAAGTAGAAGTTTTTTGAGAAGGAAGAGTTTTTGGGGGGAGTGAAGGAATTTTGTGGGACACAACATAAAACCCTACATCTCTCTCACTAAGCTTATCCTATTCTACATGGCTTGATCCTTTCTTACACACATACAATTGTCATTTGTAAGTAAGTGATTGTTGTACTTTCTTGAGGTGGTTTTGTAGTTTTCTATTGAAAAAGATGAGTAGGGGTTTTATTTGTTTACAAATACATTACATGCTCAACCTAAAGTCATGAGACTTAGGGATGATCATTTGATGCAACAAAGTTACCCTATTTTACATGTGTGAGGCATTTGTGTAGATTATACTTGAATAAAGTAGGGTTTTTTCTTAAATGTAATTGGGGTTTGGTTATTTATCCCTTATTCCATGCATAAAATATTAAATACCTCATTGTACCCTTATTTAGTTTAGATAATTTTGATTATACATGCAACCCTAGTTGCCCTACCCTTTTTTCCTTGTATGAGACATTTTTGGTGAATTTTTTTTGAAATATGTGGGTTCTACTAGAATGCATTTGGGGTTTCAATTGTTTTATGAAAATGTTGTCTTTGTTTTGAAATGGTTGTATGTTTATTTTACTAATGTTGTATGAATTTTTGAATCTTTCCTTATACATGTGTAGGATTTGTGGGGTGAAGCCTTGACCATTTCCTATAAAACTTGAGTAGTACATTAATTATTGATTAATCATTGAGTTGAGAGTAATGTATAAATTGTTGAAATCAATTAGACCTATAGGTAATCGGATGGGTGAAATTATTTTATAAAACTTTATAACCAAATGCAATGATTACCTAGTTGAATTCAATTTAATGATTTCAGGGTTCATCATGAGGTCATAGGACCGCATGATGAACCCATAAATTTTTTATTTAATTTACGTTCATCCTATTTTAATATACCCTCATTCACTTTTCTGTATGGAGTTAAATGTATTTATTTGAGATTTTTGTTGGACTAATTAATGTTAGAAATTTATGGAAGTAGAACATTGAGATGATTATAATATGAACCTTGACTTATTTTTAGCCATAACTGTTAAGTTTATGAATGGCTGTGACCTTAAGATTGGCATTTTGGGTTAATTATTGGACTACTTATTTTTGAAGGGCATGGTTTGATGGATTTAGATTATGCTAGTTGTGTGTTATTATTTTAGGACTTGCATCATTTTATTGATGCTTTTAGTTATTCATTTTATTAATCCTAGTGGTTGAGTTGAAACCTACTCCTCTTGGTTGATTGGGTTGATGGATTCATTATCTTTGGAATACTATTGATTATAGTAGATGTATTTTATTGCCTGATGCCTAGGTGGATAGTTGGGTGAATCCATTGGCTAAGCCTATTACTTGGAAGGTTTCCAAGTAAGGCAAACATGAATGTAATGGGTTAGGATTTATAAATAAAAATCCACTTTCATGACTTTCAAAATTATGCCTAATGATGAATTACCTCCACTGTCTCATCTTAAGTAATGCATATTTCACTTTTGTTTGTGTTTTCCATATAATCTTCTAATTTTGT
Source organism: Torreya grandis (assembly GCA_037957365.1). NCBI lineage: Eukaryota > Viridiplantae > Streptophyta > Pinopsida > Cupressales > Taxaceae > Torreya > Torreya grandis. The sequence continues at coordinate 692,355 of JARHVA010004422.1, forward strand.
ACCTGTTAGATACCTTTTTTTCTTTATTAATTTTCCATTTTTTTTTCAAGTCATCCAATGGCTTAAAAATTCTTGATTTGCTCTGAATCCCTTTCGAGTAACAATTGCTGAAACTTACCATCCAATTGATGGATGGGGTGGTTGGCACCACCAATGGTTGGGCTCATAGGGTTGGTGTTGAAATATTTGTTCCATCATTTTCGCGTATTGTAGATACTCTTGGATGATTTTGAGGATAGGTATAATATAACATGGTAAGCATTATTGTATAATTTATCTTGTGTGTTTCATTATTAGCATTCAATGTGCTAGTATATTTTGTAGTTGATTTACATAATGAACGTAGTTGTATTCAGTTATAGTTTTTAATTTTGTTAGTTTCCATTTGCAATTTTATATCTTATCTTTATATCCCCAGAGAAAAATCTTTAACCTATATATGGAGTTAATGATCTATACATCTTGATTGACATATGGTGTTTTGAATTTGAATCTCTTAGATGCCTTTTTTAGTTGAGTTATAAGATATGGCATTCTAGTTATTTCTCTTGCATTTATGTTGTAAGGTCTTAATGAAATATTATTATAGTTCTAAGGAACATTAAAATCATTCTTAATGCCCTTACGAGGAATTTTGGTTTATATTAAGTTCTTCCATATCTATGTATTATCATGACTGGTATAATGATTGTAATCAGAAAGAATAAAGTATATCATTATACTTCTATGCGAGATATTAATTTTGATCATGTGAGAGTGTAAAATGATTAAGTATGCATTTATAAAACTACACATTATACCTGGGAGATATTTTTTTAGTGATATATTCATTCTAGTGGATGGTTAAGTGTTGAATTCTATTATAATATGCATGATGGGTTATCTTTTATTGGACTATGTCTACTCATTCTAGGGTAGACATTCTCCTTGCCAAAAGTGATTGTTCATTACTAGAAATTCTAACCCACAATTGACCTTTAGTATACCTAAGAAACACATATATCATTATTGGAAGTACATTTAGTTTTAGTTAAATAAATGTTAAACTTGTTGTTGTCCTAAAATTCTTGGTTCTGATAATACGACCTTTAATGGCTGAATTTAGTAATTTATTACTAAAAAATGTGCATGCATTTATTAATTGAACAATTGTAAGGTATTGGATTATTATAATATATTTTTAGGTACCTCAATGTTCTAAATCTAAAATGGGTATTTTATGGAATCACTTATGTCTTATGCATATGGAATTATGGATAAAATTATAGCAACTGTATGAATTTGGTAGGAGTTAGTTTTTAAAGTTTATGAAAAATAATATGGTAGTTGGATGCAATTTGGGAATGGATTTCAACTAGTCCTATTTATTATATTGATTAATTTATTTGAAAACTAAGAATGAATATAAGAGGTTATGACCATTCATTTTAAAGAAAAATTTATGACAAATTCTCTAATAATTTAAGTACAATAATAAGGTGTAATAACCCAAGTCCTAGATTTGTTTTAGAATCCTTGGTAGGTAGAAACCACTTGATTGCCTACACTACCTTTAATACTCCTTACAATGGGATGACAATAATTTGAGCTTTCTACCTATGAGCCGAAGGTTATTGCCTAGTAATTATTATAGATCTTGTTGTTTGGTGTTATATTATCTAATTTCACTACTCTTCAAATTAGGATAAGGAATGAAATTAATTATATGACTTTTTAGCATAAAGAGAGTTACGAGTTGTATACTATACCTCATCTGGTAAGAATTGATTTAAGCATAAGTTGTTATCAAAACACTTTAATAGATAAATGATCACAATGTTTAAATGAATTGATAAAATAGTTTTGGGATTATATAAGTATAGAGATATTTTAAGTTCTAGGACCGTAAGGAGTAAGTCAATTCTATTATATACTCCAAATTAACAATGGATAACTTATGAATCTTAAATTAAGAAGGTAATGGTGAGTTGATTCTTGAGCCAAGGAGGAGGTTATTTACCCTCGGCAAGTAACACTAGTTTAATTTCCCATAACGCTCTATTATCCACCTGATTAATAAGAATGTATTCTTTATGGTCAATAATGAATTGTGTAGGATAATCATTGGATCCTAGTGTTAATTTTTATGTGATTTAACCAGCTTGTTGGTTTTTATAATCATGATTGGCATCTTAGGAAGCATACATGATCATTTATATGTTAGTGTCAAACCTTAGTTCTCATCTCATAAACATGTTATAGTTGAATGGTAACATTGGGTGTGTAAATTTATCTATTTCAACTATTCTAAGAGGAAACCATTTAACCACCCATAAGGCATAACCAAATACTAAAAATGGGAATGAGATACCTAGTTAGAGTTAAAAAACCATAAATGGTCCTATATGGAATATTATTTCCATGTATGGAGCTCGAGACCTATCTATGTATTTATACACCGATATGCCCCAAACTTCACAGTCTTATTGGTAACCTACTTCCTCATAGAATCCTTTGTAGGTGTTTACCCCTAGTTAAACATCTCTATTCACCTCCTCTAGTTTTAGGTGTGCATACATGAGTACACTAAGTAATCATTGCTTGCATTAGTAAGTGAAGTATTGGGCCTTGCATTTAGTCATAAATGTACTCTCATTATGCAATTCCAATTTTTTTTGGGTTGTTTCAATCTACTTACAATAGATGAAGAGGTATAAATATATCTATAGGAGGAAGATAAATTGCATATCATGATTGTATAAGACCATTCTCCATAACTACGTGAGGTAGAGGAAACAACCACTCACATAAGCACTCTCATGGTGAAAGGTATGACAAATCTAATGTTTAGTTTCATTACTATAAAAAGTTTGGTCATTATGAAAATGAATGTAGGAAAATGTAGTTTGACATGAAAAAAAAAGTGTAATTTTACTAAATAAAATTAGTATAATATTAATAGCCAAGAATCAATAATGATCACATGTAATGTAGCATAAGAGAGTGTGAAAGATGTACAATTCTAAGATAGTGGATGCAATAACCACATGAATAATAGTAAAGAACTATTTACAACCACAAATAAATATAATAAGTAATAAGTGAAACTAAGAAATTAAAATAGAGTTTTAATCATGGGCAAAGGAACTCTTAATGTTATAATTAAATAGGGAAAAAATAAATATATCCTTGATATCTATTATATTTATGGGTTGTAACAAAATCTAATGAGTATAGCTCAATTAATGCAAATGAGATATAAAGTATATTTTGATTATGATGAATGTGCCATATTGGATAAGAATCTAAGTAACAGATTAATTAAAAAATTAGGGATGACAAGAAACAATATGTTTCCTTTAATGATTCAAAGTGAAGTTTCACATGCACCATAACCTCATAATTTACAAACATAAGCACTTGCTGAAGCAACCTTTAAATATTCATACAAAACTCACTCATGGTTATAAAATTTAGATTTGGTAACTAAAAATTTTATGGTTTAAAATTATTGTATTATAAGAATATGTTAAATGGATTTCCATTGATATAGCATCCTAATCACCATGTCAATATTGCATACTAGGGAAATAACTCAAAGTAATGTTTCATGTAGGAAAAATATTATAGAGTAAGTGATCCACTTGAGATTGTTCACTGAGATCTATGTGGACCAATGCAAAACTTTTTAATTGGTTAAAATCTATATTTTCTACCTTTCATTGATAATTATAGTAGAAAACATGGGTTGATTTCTTGAAACACAAGTCAAAAGTTTATAGTGTTTTCAAAACGTTTAAGGCCAAAGTTGAAAAATAAAGTGAAAACTATATCAAAGTGATCAAATATGATCAAGGAGGAGAATTTATATCCAATGAATGTTTAATTTCTTAAAACTCATGGAATAAAGAAGTAGTTTATGATAATATATACACATCATAAAAATGGTCTAGTAGAAAGGAAAAAAAGAACAATCATGGAAATGACCTGAAGTATGTTGAAGACCAAACATATACCAAATAAATATTGGGATGAAATTATAGCATGCACAATTTATGTTTTGAATAAATACCACAAAAATAGTGTCAAGAACAAAGTTCCTCAAAAATCATGGAGTGGAAAGAAACATAGTGTTTCTCATTTATAAGTCTTTGTCTATGTGGCATATTATTTTGTGCCTGGAGAGTTGAGAAATAAATTGGATAATAGAAGAGAAATTTATATTTCTGTGGGTTATAGTGAAAAATCCAAAACCAACAAATTATACAATCCAATCACAAAGAAAACCATAATAAGGAGAGATGTATAATTCATTGAAGAAGAAGCATGAGATGCAAGTGTTGATAATAAAACTATAGTTGTTGCTAAGTCACCACATGAAAATGAGTTATAAGAAAATGTATCACAAAATTCATCACAAGTATGCACTCCAATGATAAATTTTAAAGTATCATGCAGTTATATATCATCATATTTTTCCAGTCCATCTACTCTAACAAGCATTGGCAGCAATGATTCATCATATCGATGTCTATCATCATTAAAATATCTTTTTAGAGACATTTCAATTAATAAATTTTTTTTGAAGGAGAATTATGATGAATCTCGAACACTTAAAAATGTATGTTTATATTCTAATTTTATATTTCAATCACAAGCTAATCCAATTCACTTTGAAAGTGTTATTGAGGAAGAAAATTGGGTTAGTGCTATGGATGAATAAATTGATTTAAAATTGAAAATAATTAAATATGGGATATTATTAATATTCCTAAATAAAAAGATGTAATAGGAGTAAAATGGGTCTATCAAACTAGATTCAATACTAATGTATATGTTGAAAAATACAAATCAAGGTTAGTTACCTTATAAGGGATTTTCACAACCACCTGTAATTGATGACAATGAAACTTTTATGTCAGTGGCTAGATTAGGCATTGTTAGAATGGAGTTATCTCTAACTATTCAAAAAATTTGGAAAGTGTATCAAATAGATGTTAACTTTGCATTCTTAAATGGTATACTAGAATAAAAAGCATTTAAACATCAATCACATAGAAATGAAGTATTAGGACAAGAACACAAGGTGTATATATTGAATAAAGCCTTGTATAGTGCTAAACAATCTCCTAGAGTTTGGTATAATATGATTGACTGATATGTTTTGAAGAATGGGTTTAACAAAAGCAACAATGAACTGACCTTGTTTATTAAAAGGAATGACTAGGGTCAAATTTTGATTGTGTGATTAATATGTGGATGATTTGATTTTCATTAGAAACCTATCAATTGATTCATTTAGAAAATAATGAAAAGTAAATTTGAAATGACATATTTGGGGATGATAAAGTATTTCCTTGGCATATAAGTTAGCCCATCTAAAAATGTGTTTTTATATATGATAATCTAAATATGCAAATTATTTTCTAAAAAGATTCAAAATGGTGAATGCCAATTTAATGGAAACACTAGTTACCATGGGATTAAAACTAAGTAAAAAAGATAAAAGATCCAATTTTGATCCAACCATGTATAAAAAACTAATTGGTAATCTAATGAATTTAATGACCACAAGGTCTGATATCATATATGGAGTTAGTATTATTTCAAGGGTTATGATAAAACCAAAAGAATCCCATTGGAAAGCCAAAAAAAGTATTTTGAGGTACATTGATGGTATAAAAGTGGTTAGAATCCTATAAGCACCTTCAAAAGTTTTCAAATTGATTGGTTACATAGATAATGATTGTGTTGGTAGTATTGATAATATGAAAAACACATTTGGTTACATGTTTCATACTGGAATAGGTAAAGTTTCACCTACATTCAAAAAGTAGCCCATACTTACTCTCTCATTTGAAGAATAAAAATATGTTGTAGCCACATTAGTAGCATGTCAGGTAGTTTGGATGAGAAGAGTTCTATCTAATTTAAATCATGATCAAGAAGAGGTAAAAAATATTTATTATGATATCAATTTAGCTATAACACTTACTAATAAAAATATATTTCACAAGAGAAACAATCACATAAACACTATATATCAATTCATTCAAGAGTTTGTCAACAATGGTGAGATATTTATTGATTTTTTTAGATCTGAATATTAGTTTGTTGATATCTTTACAAGTCCTTTAGTAAAGAAATATTTTTGAGAATATTTGATAATGTATAGGTGTTAAGGATATTCTTGGTAGTCTAGATTAAGGGGGAGTGTTAAAAGATTAAATTTTAAAGTTTTAAAATTATTGCATCAGAAGAATATGTTAAATGGATTTCCATTGATAGAGCAGCCTAATACAACATGTGAAAGAAGCATACTATGGAAATAAAACATAGAAACATCTTTTATAGGAAATATTATAGAGGAAGAGATGCATTTGAGATTATTCACTTGATCTATGTAGACCAATGCAAAACTATTCAATTGGTTGAAATATATTTTTTTATGACTTTCATTGATGATTAAATCAGAAAAACATGGGTTTGTTTCTTGAAACACAAGTCAAAAGTATATAGTGTTTTCAAAGAGTTTAAAGCCAAAGTTGAAGAACAAAGTGGCTGATACATAAATTTGTTGAGATCCATTCAAGGATGAGAATATATATCTAATGAATGTCTGAATATTTTAAAAATTATGGAATAAAGTAATATGTGACAAGATATACACCTTAGCAAAACACTATAATAGAAAGGAAAAAAACAATCATGGAAATGGACTGGACTATGTTAAATACCAAACATATACTAAATAAATATTAGGATGAATTTATAACAAACATAGTTTATATTTTGAATAGATGCATAATGAATAGTGTTAAGAATAAAGTTCCTCAAGGAGCATGGAGTGCAAAGAAACATAGTGTTTCTCATTTACGAGTCTTTAGTTGTGTGGCATATTATCTTGTGTCTGGAGATTTGAGAAAGAAATTAGATGATCGAGGAGGAAAGTGTATTTTTGTGGGTTATAGTGAATATTCCAAATTTGACAAATTATACAATCTAATCACAAAGAAAATGATAATCAACAAAGTTGTAGATTTCATTGAAGAATAAAAATTGGATGGAAGCATTGATAATATAACTATAATTTTTTCTTAGTTACCATGTGAAAATTAATTAGAATAAGGTGGAGAATAAAATGTGAAACAAGTGCATGCTCTAGTGATAAATTTTAAAGAATGGTGCACTTATGTGACATCATATATTGCACCCATAGTGCCTAGTCCATCTACTCCAACAAGCGATTGCAACATTGATTCATCAGATTAATCTCTAGTGTCATTAATATCTCACTTTAGAGACACTTCAAGGAAGACAAGAAGCTTGAAAAGATATTTATGATCAAACTCAAAGACTTGAAAATGTATGTTTGTATTTTGATTTTACACTCCAATCAAAATCTGATCCAATTCAATTTGAAAATGTTATTGAAGATGAAAATTGGATTAGTGCTATGGATGAAGAAATTGATTCAATTAAAAATAATCAAACATAAGATCTTGTTAATCTTTCTAAAGGAAAACATGTACTAGGAGTAAAATGGGTCTATAAGACAAAATTTAATATGGATGGAGATGTTGATAAATACAAAGAAAGGTTAGTTTCAAATGGATTTTGATAGCAACCTAGAATTGATTACAACAAGGCTTTTGTGCCAATGGCTATATTAGAAACTATTAGAATGGCGTGTATCCATTGTTGCTCAAAATAATTGGAGAGTGTGTCAAATGGATGTTAACTCTACATTCTTGAATGGTATACTAGAAGAAAAAGTGTATTAATATGAACCACCTGGATATAAAGTTTTAAAATAAGAAAATAAGGTTTGTAGATTGAATAAATCCTTTTATGGTCTTAAACAAGCTCATAGAGCTTGGTAGAGAAAAATTGACTCATATTTTTTGAAGAATGTGCTCAACAAAAGCAATAGTGAATCAACCTTGTATATCAAAAGGAATGACCAAGGTCAAATTCTGATTATATGATTATATGTGGATGATTTGATTTTAACTAAAAAGTTGTCAATTGATTCATTTAAGATAACAATGAAAACCAAATTTAAAATTACAGATTTGGGGATGATGAAGCATTTCCTTGGCATAAAAGTTAACCAATCTAAAAAATATGTTTTTATATGCCAGTGTAAATATGCAAACAATTTGTAAAAAAGATTGAAAATGATGAATGTCAATTTAGTGCCAACACTAGTTACCATGGGATTAAATATAAGTAAAGAAGGTAAAGGATCTAATGTTGATCCAACCTTATACAAAATACTAGTTGGTAGTCTAATTTATTTAATAGTCACAAGGCCTGATATCATGTATGGAGTTAGTCTTATTTCAAGCCTTATAGAAAAATAAAAAGAATCCCATTGGAAATATGGCAAAAGGATATTGAGGTATGTTGATGGTACAAAAGCACTTGGAATTATGTATGCACCTTTATAATTTTTCAAATTGATTGACTACATGAATAATGATTGTGTTGGTAGTATTAATGATAGGAAAAACACATATGGTTAAATTTTTCATCTAGGATCAGGTGCATTTGCATGGGCATCTAAGAAGTAGTCCATAGTCACCCTCTCATCCGTAGAATCTGAATTTGTTGCAGCCACATCAACAACATGTTAGGAAGTTTGGATGAGAAGAGTTATATATGATTTAGAGCATGATCAAGAAGAGGTAAAAAAGATATATTATAATACAAATTCAGCTATAGTGCTTTTTAATAAAAATGTCAAGTTTACAAGAGAGGCAAGCACATAAACACCATATATCACTTCATTCAATTGAATTAGTGAACAATGGTGAGATATTTATTGAATTTTCATCTTCAACCAGATTATATCAATCATGTTTTTTTATCCAAAACTCCATTTGAATTTCACTCAGATCTATGTGGACTAATGTAAAACTCTTCAATATATATATTGTCTTTAATCGATGATTACATAAAAAAAACATAGGTTTGTTTCCTAAAACACAAGTCAAAAGTCTACAATGTTTTCAAAGAGTTTAAGGACAAAGTTGAAAAACAAAACAACCGATATATCAAGTTGTTAAGATTCGATCAAGGAGGAGAATATATATATATATATATATATATATATATATATATATATATATCCAATGAATACATGAATTTTTAAAACATCATGGAATAAAGAAGTAGTTTGCAACAAGATATACACCTCAATAGAACACTATAGTAGAAAGAAAAAAAACAATCATGGAAATGAATCGAAGTTTGTTGAATACCAAACATATACTAAATAAATATTGAGATGAATTTATAGAAACCATAATTTATATTTTGAATAGATTCCCAAATATATATATATATATATGTATATATATATATATATGTATATATATATATATATGTATATATATATATATATATGTATATATATATATATATGTGTATATATATATATATATATATATATATATATATATATATATATATATATATATATATATATATATATATATATATATATATATATATATATATATATATATATATATATATATATATGTATATGTATATATATATATCCAATGAATACATGAATTTTTAAAACATCATGGAATAAAGAAGTAGTTTGCAACAAGATATACACCTTAGTAGAACACTATAGTAGAAAGAAAAAAAAAACAATCATGGAAATGGATCGAAGTTTGTTGAATACCAAACATATACTAAATAAATATCGAGATGAATTTGTAGAAACCATAATTTATATTTTGAATATATTCCCATATATATATATATATATATCCAATGAATACATGAATTTTTAAAACAACATGGAGTAAAGTAGTTTGCAACAAGATATACACCTCAGTAGAACACTATAGTAGAAAGAAAAAAAAAATCATGGAAATGGATCGAAGTTTGTTGAATACCAAACATATACTAAATAAATATCGAGATGAATTTGTAGAAACCATAATTTATATTTTGAATAGATTACCATATATATATATATATATATCCAATGAATACATGAATTTTTAAAACATCATGGAATAAAGAAGTAGTTTGCAACAAGATATACACCTCAATAGAACACTATAGTAGAAAGAAAAAAAACAATCATGGAAATGGATTGAAGTTTGTTGAATACCAAACATATACTAAATAAATATCGAGATGAATTTGTAGAAACCATAATTTATATTTTGAATAGATTCCCAACAAAGAGTGTTAATAACAAAGTTCCTTAAGAAACACAAAGTGGAAAGAAATATAGTGTTTCTCATTTATGAGTCTTTGGTTGTGTGGCATATTATCTTGTGTCTGGAGAGTTGAGAAGAGAAGTGTATTTTTGTGGGTTATAGTGAATAGTCAAAATCTTATAAATTATATAGTCTAATCATAAGAAAAACCATAATCAACAGAGATGTAGGCTTCATTGAAGAATAAACATCAGATGGAAGTGTTGATAATATAAATACAATTATTGTTGAGTTACCACATGAAAATGAGTTAAGAAGAAGATGGATCACAAAATGTGTCACAACTGCACACTCTAGAGACACATTCTAAAGCATAGTGCACTTATGTGACATCATATATTGTGCCCATAGTACCTAGTCCATCTACTCCAATAACCAATCACAATAATGATTCATCAGATTTGTCTCTAGTGTCAATAAGATCTAGTTTTAGAGACACTTTAAGGAGGAAGACAAGAACCTTGAAAAGAGATTTATGATGAATCTCAAATACCTAAAAATGTATGTTTGTTTTCTAGTTTTGAATTTCAATCACAAGCTGTTTTGATTCAATTTGAAAATGCTATTGAAGATGAAAACTGGATTAGTGCTATGGATGAAGAAATTGATTCAATTGAAAAGAATAAAATGTAGGATCTTGTTAATCTTTTGGAAGGAAATCATGTAATAGGATTAAAATGGGTCTATAAGACCAAATTCAATATTGAAGGAGATATTGAAAAATACAAAGCAAGGTTAATTTCAAAGGGCTTTTCACAACAACCCAAAATTGATTATAAAAAGACTTTTGTGTCAATGGCTAGATTAGACAATATTAGAATGGTGTTATCTGTTATTTCTCAAAATAGTTGGAGAGTGTATCAAATGAATGTTAACTTTGCATTCTTAAATGGTATACTAGAAGAATAAGTGTATTAATATCAACCACCTAGATATGAAGTTTTAAGATAAGAACACAAGGTTTGTAGATTGAAGAGAGCCTTTTATGGTCTTAAACAAACTCCTAGAGCTTGGTACAATAAAAGTGACTAATATTTTTTGAAGAATGGGTTCAACAAAACTAGCAATGACCTAACCTTGTAAATAAAAAAGAATGACCAGGGTCAAATTTTGATTGTGCGATTATATGTGGATGATTTGATTTTCACTAGAAACCTATCAATTGATTCATTTAAGACAACAATGAAAACTGAATTTGAAAGTATAGATTTCGGGACGATGAAGTATTTCCTTAGCATATAAGTTAGCCAATCTAAAAAAGGTGCTTTTATATGCCAATCTAAATATGAAAATGATTTACTAAAAATATTCAAAATGATGAATGTCATTTCAATGCCAACACTAGTTTCCATGGGATTATATTTGAGTAAAGAAGGTAAAGGATCCAATGTTGATCCAAACTTATATAAAAGACTAGTTGGTAGTCTAATGTATTTAATGGTCATAAGGCTTGATATCATAAATAGAGTTAGTCTTATTTCAAGGGTTATGGAAAAACCAAAAGAATCCCATTGGAAATATGGCAAAAAGATATTGAGGTACATTGATGGTAAAAAAGTGCTTGGAATCCTATATACTCCTTCAAAAGTTCTCAAATTGATTGGCTACATGAATATCAATTGTGTTGGTAGTATTGATGAAAGGAAGAACACATATGGTTAAATGTTTCATCTTCAATCAGGTGCAATTGCACGGACATCCAAGAAGTAGCCCATAGTCACCCTCTCATATGCATAAGCTGAATACATTGCATCCACATAAACAACATGTTAGGCAATTTGGATAAGAATAGTTTTATATGATTTAGAGCATGATCAAGAAGAGGCAAAAAAGATTTATTATAATAAAAATTCATCCATAGTGCTTTCTAAGAAAAATGTCAAGTTCGCAAGAGAAGCAAGCACATAGAAACTACATATCACTTCATTCAAGAGTTAGCCAACAATGGTGAGATCTTTCTTGAATTTTGTAGAAATGAAGATTAGTTTGCTGATATTTTTATAATTTTTTTAGTAATGAATGATTTTGAGCATCTTCAAGAATGCATAGGTGTTAAGGATGTTCTTGATAGTTTAGATTAAGGGGGAGTGTGGGATGATGTGACTATCTAGCTTGTATTCTACTTTTAATCTCGCTTACCTAATCACCCAGACAATCTCACCTATCTCACAATGAATGACTGTCAATCCTTGGCAACTAGGCAATCCACTCAAATATCTCGTTGTACAAAAATTCTACTTCATATCCCAGCTAATTGTATTCGCTCTATTAATGCATTAATTCCAATCTTATTACTCTTTCACATATATAACCATCTCTAGAGACTTCCATAGGAGTATAAAATAAGAGTATTATATGATTTTAAAGAAGAGTAGCAAAGCTCTATCAAAATATATACTCAAGCTTGTGTTGTAACGGAGCATTGAAACTCCTTGATAAGATAATAAAAATCATAATATTCTTGTTTTAAATTATGTGCTCGTTTTTATATTTGTTTTGAATGAAATATATGTGTTCATCCCTGGATTTTTTTGTTGTGGCTCACTTCCAATGCTAGAAATGACTACAAATGTAGGTTCACCAAAACATATTCCAATAAATAGTACAATAAATTAAGCATCACAATAAAATATAATGCAAAAATAATACATAATTAATAAAACAGATGATTAATATATAATTTGTTTAGAGCTTAGATAGAAATAACATATGTATGTGCATAATGTTGTCGAAGCCTTACAAAACGTAATTAGAATCAAGACATCTGCAACCCAGAAATTTGAATATAATTTGGTGAGAATTACCATAAATATACTCTTCATTCCAAAAGAAAACTAGATTAGGGTTTATCTGAAAAGACGTATCCATGCAACGCCCACGTTGGTAAAAATGATACGACAATTAAGCCTTAGTATAAGCCGGGGAATCACTAGAAATTAAGTCGTAAAAAACAATTCAATCCAGTCATACGAGTTTTTGTCTTTCCAAAATAGTGGGAGGGTTGATATTTTTTGGTCAAACGAAACAACTACTTTGCCTTCACGTCGATCTTTCCACTGAAACTTCTCAAGATTTTAATTTCGACTAATATGGATAGATATAAATACATGTGTGTATTCGTATTTGAGTTTGCATTGAATACTAGATTACAGCTGGACGATTTATCAAATCATCTTATCCACATATTTCTCTTATAAAACCACACTTCCTAACTACATAACAAACAATAACGATCTCTTATCTTGTCTACTCATTCCACTTTGCAATAACTATGATAATCTTCAACCACAGGAATTTCAATAAAAATAAGTTCAGGTGTAACAAAATTATTATGGTATAAACACTCCTTTCCTCCATAACAATGTTCTTTAATTAGCCTCTAAACTTGTCTCCTTCTTCTATGATGAACACTTAATTCAGAGACAAACTAATTTGATGAATTACCTCTAAAGGAGGATCTCATTCCTTTCAGTTTTGAAAACAAGAGAACACTCAAAACTTAATCAATTAAAATGGGCATTGATCTTTCAAAACTAGATAAAACATTAGAGTCACCACTAAAAGAAATATTTTAGGATAGAATAGATAACAAACATACAGTGATACATTATTAAATTACAAATTATTGTAATTAGTGATGAGATAGAAAAACATAGACACTGAAAAAATTATATTCATGTTCAAAAGAGAAAATCACTTTAAAACATGAATAAATAATAGTTCTCTATAAAAGTCCTCGATAATGGCACTAATGAAGTGTTATGTAGTTGATGGCCCAAAGTAGAAAATCACACTCAAATAACCTCAAATTTCAAATGCATGAGATAATATGAGTAAACACCGTATGAAACTACTCATTAGAGGTCAATTCATTAAATCTTTCACTCCCCAACAATGATGCCAGCTATGTGTTGGTTCTTAGTTGTACACCTCTAGAATTCAGCCTTGCATATTTGAAAAGATTTCAAACAAAGATTGTAAAACTTAGTTATGTCATTATATCTTGGGAAAGTTTTAGCATCTATATAAACTGAACATAGATAATGACTATAAGACATCGACAAAGGGTATGGTTAGTTGCCTGCAGCTTTTGGCTCTACTTGAACCAAGGTGAGATGACCAATGGGGTAACCTGATCATAAGGAGGGGTACTATAGTTAAATATCAAGGGGATCATTGGCACACATATAGATCTGATCAAAGCATAACCAAAATTACATAGTATAATTAGGGAGAGTTGTCACATAGATTAAGCAAATGCTTTTAAATCAGACAAAAGCTACTAAAGATAGAATGTGATTGTAATATTCATTTCTATAGAAATTGTTGACAACTAAGAACCAAAAGGAAAATTACAATGCTAACCTTCAAATATAAATCATAGACACATTTTAGATCTACAATATTTATGCATCTATAATAAAATAACACTTAAAATATTTAACATCTATTACCTGTAAGGGTAAGATAGGTATATATAAAAGAGTTATGATGGCTTTCAACACTGGGAATTACTTAAAAAACCATGCTATCATTCATTCTAGGATGTAAGAGACTGGAAAACAAGATAAAGATAACTATCATGGATGATTTACATTCATTGATACCAATGCAATGCAAGCATTCAAATGATCATTGAGATCTCCAAAGCATACACTGCAAGTGAAGCCTCAAGCACCTTTTCCTATCAAATCCATAAATTTAGGATATCATTAAAATATTATCAACAAAAAATTCCTAAATCACAATGAAGAAAGGTATTTATGATCTAAGTTCATGCCCAGAATGACTACCATTAAGAGGCATAAAACTAGATACCCAATAAATAATGCATGAAGAATGTGATATTTCCCTTCATTGATAAGAAAGATAAAAAAACATGGGTAGTTTCTATTAAATTAAAAGTAAATCAACATTCATCTATGTTCATAGTGCTAACATGGTGAACAACATAGTGAATTTTCTGTGAAACAAGGGATACATATACATACATGCTCTTATAGTTTGCTAATGACTGGACAAAGCAATCATCTTAGCAACAAAAAATAAAAACATAGAAATAAATTTTGAAAATAAACCCCCCCCGCTCCCGCTCCCCCCCCCCCCCCACAATAAAGAGGACACATCCTCTTTAGTTATACAATTTTTTCACACCCAAAATATCCTTGAAAGATTCTCCATCTATAAGATATCTTTGCATATGCCTGGAGACTCTCATGCTCTGCAAGGTAATGATTTTGGTAATTTGGTTGTCCATATGATGGTGGAAGTTAATCTGCCCAGTTGGAAGTTTGATGCAATTGAGTTTGTGGGACAATATTCTTCTTTAATGTAAACAAATGTTTGTTCTTATGTGAAACCATTTTCCCCTATTTTTTAACTAATCATTTACCCACTTATACTGAGGATGACATGTTAGTTAATGGTCCAGTTACCACTTTCCCTTTAGAGATTATATGATGAAATAATGGAGGGAATAATGAAAAATATAAATCACTCCTCAAGGCATATAAATGACATCAACAATGTTATTCTCAATTTTATCTGGTACTCTCTTATATGGTTAGGGTATCTGGGTTGCACTCTCCTTCAAAATATTTAATTTCTCGCTTCTTATGCTAGTAATATTCACCTATTGTAACATATTCATATGATAAATCTTGGCCCATCCTAGCAAATAGTGGCCTTCCATAAGGTCCAAAACCATTTCAAGGGAATTCTTTCTTACAATCTGATTCTTTATAGTCCACAATATGTTCATGTTTGTCAATCTTAAAGTTTCTCTTTCCTAGGTTGAGATGAACCCTTACCATATGCCTTTGTACCCCCCCTCATATAAGTTTACTAAGGTGGCACTAATGAACATCCACTAGCCTTATGACTTTTCTATGTTTGAGGCTTCGGAGTGATTTTTTCACTTTTGCATTCTTTAATAATGCTTCAATGTAATCACGCAATATACACCCAACCATCCAGTTTAACATGGTGATGACACATGTTCACTAATGCCTTCAACAGGATTTTGCACTTTATGTACACGTTTTCATCCTGTAGGTTTACAAACCTGATGTGCACATTTTCACTAATTGAATTTTGTGGGCTTTCAAAACTTGTTTACACTTTTGCAAAAGTGAAAAATTGCATGACTTATCTAGATTTTTGCACTTGTTTTTCCTTCTAAAAATATCCACTACAATTAGATCATAGAATTCTGCATCACTCTCACATGACATTTACAATTTCCATCTCTAGTTGCTGAATGTTTCTGTGAATAAGGCTTTCCATAGAACCCATATAATGATAGTTAACAACAAGCTCATCCTCATCATCCATGTCTATATATACCCTCTCATCAGAAGACACCTATGCTTCTTCATCAATGAAAGCCTAGACAAAGATATTTGGTTGTTTTTTCCCTTTGGAATGTTTTGAGTTCATGCATAAGTAACCATTAGTAGTATCCATTTTATTATTTATTTAAAAAAATATCTCAAATGGAAATGAAGAAACTTGAGCCTCATCATCCTCTTTTTAATTGCATAAATGTTTAAATTTTTATGCCTTTTGAATAGATTTTGCATTGGTACTGCTCAAACACCAATCTTCACTACAACTATTTCTTTTAGAATTGACTAGCGGTGTAGAGTGTTCTTTCGTGGCACAAGATTTTGAAATACTAAGGCATTTAAAATTCAATTATTCTAAATTATCATGAAAAACATTTCTTGTTTCATTATTTGCATGGTTGCATCTGATATTTTGTGTATTGGTAGTTCACTAGATGTAGATTTGTGTTTTCCTAATGATCCATCTCCTTCACAAAATTTATTAGCAGAAGCATCCATTTCTTATAAAATCACTTGTGAATTAGTTACCACCTTATCAAATAGTTCTAATAGACTATAAGGGTGAAAAAAGCCTTGTGATATCAGCCCTTTTCCCTTGTCATTCAAATTCATTTTTATCATCTGATACATGCTCCATTAAAGAAGTCCTAACCTCATTGTTTAGGAAAAAATTCTTAAAAGATGTCAAAGGTGGCTTATGCTCTTTAAGGAATTGTGATGCATCAATTAGCATTTCTATTATTTTGAATGAATGCTTTACATTATACACACATGATGGAAACAACTAATAGTGAGGAAATGCAATGAGAGATGGTTTCCAAAACCCTTCATTTCTAGAACCAAAATATTTCCCAAGTAAATTCATTTTTGAGTCTGACGATTCATCATCCCATAGATCTGTTGATGCTAGATCCCCTCTAGATTTCCTCCCCCAATGAATGAACTTTTCAATTGACATCTCAATAAACTGCACCTTTGGTTGATAGCTATGTGAAATGAGGATTGGGTTGGAAATTGAAGATGTTGATTCTACCATTGTACATATGTTTTCCTAATGCCTTGCCTTTTGATTTATTCTTCAAATAACCATGTAATTATGATCCTTCAGTGGCTAAAATGAAAAATTGACCATCACGTTTAATTCAAAATTTCCCATGCATTGGATCATCCTGAATGGTGAAACATTTGCATCAAAACATATTACAAGGTGAAATTACATTATATACAAACCCTCTTCTCTAATAGATGTTGACACAATGGTGTTGTATCCATCTACACAAAATTTCTACAAAATAGCTCATTGAATGTTTTTTAATCTCAGCTAGATTTCATTCTAAAACTCAATTACATGAAAATTAAATCTACTTTGTCATAATTCTTGGTCACGAAACTCTATTCACTCATGGATTCAAATTCAAGGTAGAGATAGATGAGAAGAACACTTGGTGTTTATTTCCCTCTTCATTTTTAGGTCATTGCTAAACTTTTTGATGACATGTGGCTCATTTATCTTCAGTGGGATTTTGAACCTCATTTTTACTCTTTATTTTATGGGTTTTTGGAACCCAAATATGTTGGAGGTTTATCAATGATGTCTACAAGGTGATCAAGGATGTTGATAAGGTGTGATGTGTGATATAATGACAATGACAACAGTTGCTTTAATGTTATTCAATGTTATTACATAGTTATTCAATGTTTGACTTGGATAGGTATATGGTGGATGTTATTGATGATATGGTCAATGTTTAGAGACCCTATGGAGTGTTATAAGTGCTTAGAGGGTTTATGTAAGTGAAAGGAATTCATCAGAGTAATAGTTTAGGTTCAAGTAGTCATCTTGGCAGATAAAGCTGAGTAAGTAATTTGATGACATAATATTTCACATGTGTGAAGGTTCCAAGAGAATTTTGATGCATGGATGGATTCCTATATGATAGGTGATCATGTGGTTCAAATTTTAGGTCTGGAATTTGAGCATAGAAAAATTTATAACAGTGCAAAGTTGGCCTCTCAGATATAGTTCACTAAGTTTCTATACTAAGCTAAATTTGTAAGAAGAGATATAATGATGAGCGTTCGATAGATATAATGGTGAGAGTCAAATATAAACATATAATGATCTAATAGAGTACATGATATTGTTAGATAGTGACCCAATGGTATGTATTAAGTAAATATGTCAAAGGTTCCTGAGATTACATGCACTAGTGACATGTGTCTTAATCATGATGATTTGACAGAAGATCAATGACATGTGGGTGTTCATGTATATGGATATTTATGATTTGGTTTGATTCAAATAATCAATGCTCAAAAGGCATGTAGGACTATTAACTGGTGCAAGAGCGGGGACTAACAACAATGTGCTTAGAAGGCATGTGAGGGTGCCAAGTTTCTTAATCATGGAAGCATGTGTCAAAGATCAATGGCCAGTATTAAAGAGTTAAATTAAAGAGGATAATAAGGATATAAATGGATCATAATTTATTTATCTTTAAAGGATCATGATATGAATACATGTGTCTTTAATATTTTCATTTACCAGTGACAATTGGTATTTGAAATTAACAAAAGAAAAACTAGTGTTGAGTATTTTTCTTATATATTTTGATCTAATATGAATTTTAAGGTGATTTAAAATGAAAATTTGTAAAGGAATTAAAGGTACATCCATAAAATTTAATTATAAGTTTTGAATGTCTATACAATAAAATTTATTGAGATCCAAAGTTGATTGAAGGTTTGGCCATATTGTGCAAGTGACTTGAGAAGGGTAATTGAAGATTTCTTGAGAATGTCTTGATGTTTTAATATGAAATAAATATTAGATAATGTTTTATAATAAATTAGGAACATATATGTATATTATTAATGTTTTACCAATCTATATTTAGTATGAACAAAGGCTTAGGAGTTTACTATGTTTATTGAATACACTGGCAGTTTGAGTGACCATCTTACAGAGGCAAGTTGAAACTATTATAAATAGAGTTGAAGAAATAAATAAATATGAAAATGTAAAGGAAGTCTCAAATTTTTATTATAAGGTCTTACTGGTATTATTTTAACCATATTAAATTGTGGTGAGTCAAAATAGCTTGACTATATTTTTACTGTGTGTGACCAGTTTGAGTGGTCATTCTAAAAGAGTTGAATTTTAGTGCTTAGAGAATGTGTTGGAATGTCTAAGGTAGATGAAGGAATTAAATAGGTCCTTAATATTTCATCCATGTTATATAATCATATGGCTATGTGAAATATTTTATTAGTTGCTTCATACGTTTGAGACTGTGTTTTCTATATATGAAGGCCTACAGAGCGAGGAGACCTAATTGGTAGGTTAAAGTGTTGAGTTGGTGTTCCATGTGGCATGGAATTATATGAGAGTGAGAAATGGGATATTATAGATAGGTTTGATGTGTTTGAAACATTGATAAAGGATGTAGGTGGTTCAAGTAGTCTCACATGTATCGTGTGAGTATGAAGGCTTAATTGTCTTAGGTCTCACCAAGGCCTAATGGTGGTTTAGGGCTAATGAGGTAATGATAAACCTATTAAGATTGTGTTTATCAAATGTAATGCATGTATGAACCTATGTTAAGTGTGGTTAAAATATGTAAAGCATCTTGGCTGACCAAGATGGGTTAAAAGAAGAGAGTGGTATAAATATAAGGTCTATTTGGACTTATTATGTTAGTTGAGGAGGTGTGGAGTTAAGAGAAGTAAAGAACATTTGAAAAAGAAGGTAAAAGTTAGTGAGGACCATAAAATATAAAATAGGATCAGTCATGTTTATTTGATCAAGCTAATGCAGGTGGATACATAGGTCATTAGACCTAATGAGCCTAGAAGAGATAAATTGAGTGAGTGAGCCCTTGAGACTGTTTGGGTGAAAGAGTGAAGGTGAAGAGTGCAAAAAAAGGTGTTAATAATAAATTGAAGAGTAGAAACAGGTGTTTAATCTAATATATTTAAGGTATTTGGGTGGGTTTTTGGTTTCTCAGGGGGTTGGTTCCTCCTTGCATGGTGAAAATTTCTAAAAGGTCTAGTTGTTGTGGGTGTTCATCTAGACAAGGGTAGTAGTTCCTTGTGGGATTGGTGTCTCACTAAATTAAGGGATATGTGTTCCTTGATCAATTGATACTAGTCTAAATTTAATCTTATCATTATAGTACTGTAGTCTATCTTTTAGGGTTCAATGGGTTTTATCCCCCAAAAGGGTTTCCCACATATGTCATGTGTTATGTGTTTGATCTTGATATATCTTCTTTGTTCATTGCAATGGTTAATTTTTATGCTTCATGATTATATGTGCTAAATCATTAAGAGTTTGGAAGTGTAATTTTATTATCTATCATCACTAATTCACCCCCTCTTAGTGATTATACCTCTAATAAGTGGTATCAGAGCAAGACCTTATTTACAAGTTTAAAAACTTAAAGGTGATCCAAGGTATAATATAGGTGGTCATAAAATTAAATGAGGCTTTTACAATAATCAATCATCGATGTCCAATGGGTCCAATTATGTTTTTTGGAGTGTGAGAATGAAGACCTACACCATGTCACTAGGGTTTGACATTTGGTAATCTATTTTGGATGGTTATTCCTCACCCCCTAATCCTTCAACTAGTGTTGTAGACAGATTTTTTTGTGAAACAAATTCTAAGACATTAAATGCCATTAATTGTGGTCTTTCAGAGATTGAGTTCACCAAGGTAATTCATTGTAAATCTACCAAAGAGATATGGGATAAATTGTAGATAATTTATGAATGGGATTCAAAGGTCAAGTTGGCCAAGATGTAAACTCACCAAAGATAATTTGAGAGTTTCAAGATGAAGGAAGAATATTTTGTGGCATTATTTATATAGAGAGTTGATGAGATTGTGAACATTATCATAGGTCTTGGAGAGATGATTAAAGAAGCTACTATAGTACAAAAGGTATTAAGGTCTCTCTCCCTTAGGTTTTATTTTAAAGTGTTTGTTATAGAATAAAGTCATGATCTTACTTAGATGAAGATAGATGAATTACATGGCATCCTTACTACCTATGAGATGAGAGTCAATGATGACAAACTACCAAATAAGGAAGCAACATTCAAGATAGAAAGGAAGCAACACTCAAGATAGAAATGAAACCAAATAAGTAGATAAATCAAGGTAAGAAAGTCAAGTATGATGAGATACATGATGATGAATTAATAGCTTTGTTTATAATTAAATTGACAATAAGCTCAGATAAGTATAAGTGTAAACTACCCTTCAAATGCTTCAATTATGGAGAGGTAGGACACTTTGCCAATAAGTGACCTCATAAGCATAAGAAGTATGATGATGAAGACCAAGATGAAGGTAAGAAGACATTCAGGTCTGATAAGTGGAAGAAAGGATTCAAGAGGCATAATGACAAGAAGATTATCTACACCAATGAAGATTACAACTCATTAGATGAAAGTGAAGATAGTGATTTTGAGTTTGATAATGAAGATGATGGTCCTATTGAAGATGAAGTCCTCTACATGGTTAAGGAAGTAATTTTATCATATCAAAAGGAGTCTACTTGGAGTGATAAAAATAATGAATAAGACAAAGAAGACTATGAGACTAAGTTGATGAATGCACTTGAAGATCTGAAGATTGAGAAAAAGAAGACTAAGAATTTGAAGTCTCAAATAAAGGACTATGAGGAGAAATTCAGTATGTATGAGGATATAATTGATGGAGACTCCAAGGAGCATGTGGGTATAGTCAAGCATCTAAATAGTTAATTAAAAAATATGTATACAATCCTAAAATCCAAAGAAGATGAGTGCTTAAGGTATGTGATTGAAATTGAGTCATTAAAAGCTATGTTAGATAAGACATCCAATAAGAGGAAGTCATTCATGATGTTTCAAAAGAGATCAAGTGATCTAGATAACATTCTGAATAGTTAAAAGCATGCTAGTGATAGAACTAGATTTGGTTACAATGAAGAACAAAAGATTACAACTCAAGACAAGGTGAAGACTAATGTGAACAAAGATAATAAGAGCTTAAGGGTCAACAATCAGTCTTGGAATGAAGATGTTGGTAGAATGAGGACAAATCAAATTAGACAACCAAATGCCATGAAGTATGTAAATTTCAATGGTTACTGCTATAATTGCAATAAATTTGGTCATAGGGCTAGTGAGTGTAGAAGACTTGCTAATAATGAGTGGAACCATCAATCAAATAACATGAACAAAGTTGAGTGCTTCAATTGTTATGCCATATGAAATATTGTAATATTTTTTCCAAATAAGGTAAGGCCAGCTGAGTTCACTTCAAGAAGAATGGTTTGTTAAAATGGTGAGAAGATTAGTCACATTGCTAGGTTCTGCAAGCAAAGGCCATCAAGTCAAAGTAATTTCAATCAAACTCTTAGAGTGCAAAGAAGAAAACAAATTAACTTATGGAAACCAAAAATGAAATATGTGAGTCATAATGAGTCTATAAGTCCAAGTGGTCTATTTTATAAAGTGGAGAATGCTACAAAGTTTGAAGATAATGAAAAGATCTCATTGTATGCTCATTTTGGGAATGAAGAGACCAAGCTCAAGGAGAAGAACAAGGTGTTAGTTGAGACTAGTTTTGAGGTGTGTATGAATATAAGTGAACATCCTATTGTTATTGAAAAATTTTTATGAAAAGAATATTAATTATCAATACCTAGTGATGAGGTTCTTTCTTCAGATGTAAAGATATTTCATAAATCTATATTATCTCCATGTGTTGTCAATTCAATCTTAGAAAAGAAGTAGAATGTTGTAGTAGATGATCAAATTGTTTCTCTTAAGCCTAAGAAGAATAACTATCAATTTCAAATGTCTAAGGAAGAGAAGGTATATGAGGAGTTGTGGGTAACTCCTAGTTTCACATTATTTTAGGAAATTATGGGTTAGTGTGTCTCTATATAGGCTTCAAAGAGACACTTGACAATAAGAAGAAGCATAGTGGATGCTAGTTGAGATTTGGTTGATGTTGAAGGATAAGAAAGATCTTTTGAAAATGTGTTTGGCTAAGGGGGAACAATGAATTTTATGAATCTGCTCCAAAGTGTTGTGATGGAATGATTCAAAAGATATATTCAAGGACAATGATCATAAAGTCAAATTTTTGGTTAAATCTTTGAAGGATGGTCTAGTTGGTCAAAGTGGTGAAGAATGAAGCTATGTGTGAAATATATATAATGGTAGGAAATGAAGATATCTAGGTGTATAATCAAGGATGGTGAGTTATCAAAATATTTTATTACATTGAAAGGTATGTTGATCCTATTCTAGTGTGCTCAATGTGTGTTTAGGGTTTTTGGTCTTGGAGATAAGAACTTGTCAATTTATGTTATTTAAATTAATTGATAAAATTATGAAATATTGAAGACAAGGTTGATATGGAGTATGAGAATAATGTGTTGTCACATTTTTTTATACCATATAGAAGGTCTCAGAGTTCTATAGATTTCAAGTTAAGTATGCCATGGAGGTCACAGTGTTATGAAGATAAGAAGTTTCCATAAGATTTTTGAATGAAATGTGGATAGTTTTGAAGAGTTTCTAGAAGACCTATCTCATTAAAAAGACTTGTTGATGATGTCATGATGTAGGTGAAACATGGCATTAGATGGAGCTAACTTTGATAGTTTGAAAGGCTTGAAGAGTTGTGCATGATGTGAGGGGGAACATATGTGAGATGCTCTAGTCATGATGGATATATGAAGAATTTTTATATTGATATGAACTAAATCATGTTGATATTATGAATTGATCAAACCAAGTTAGGTGATTTGACAATGTATTGAATCCTCATGCATAAACAAAAGAGGAGCTTTGTAAATGGGTAGGTCATAGGATTAGAGGATTGTGTAGTTAAATCTGAGAGATAAGGTATGGCAAAAATTGTGATGTTTATTCATATTTGGAGATGGTCTAAATTTGCTCAAAGGGTGCCTAATATTATGTGACTTAGGGGTAGTCCCTCTTAATATTTTAAAGGTAAGTTCACATAGTTTTTGATGTTCATGTATGTTTTGTCTTCATAGAAGCTATGTATGATCAAAGAAGATTGTAGTCATGGAGCATGTTTTAGAATATCAAGGTAATAAGAGGTATGCATAGTGTTAGGGGGAGTTTGTATCATATTTCAGAGGTGGGCCTTTCCTATTGTTGGTTCTTGAAGTCTTTTCAGGTCCTGAGGATCAAAAGATGAACCCACTTTGTCATTATGTCAAAGGTGGAGAAAGTACTTGAAGAGAGAGATAGTGTCTGAGCATAAGATTTATATTAGTTTTTGAAATAAATGAAAAATTGGAATATTATTAGAGATTTTCCAATGATGTATCCAAGGTTACCAAGGATGTTGATAAGGTGTCATGTGTGATAGAATGACAATGACAAAGTGTTCTTCAATGTTCTTCAATATTATTACATAGTTCTTTAGTGTTTGAATTGGATAAGTATATGGTAGATGTTATTGATGGTGTAGTAAATTTTTAGAGAACTTATGGGCTGTTATGAGTGATTAGAGTGACTATGGAAGTGAAAATAATTCATCAGAGTAGTCATATGTGTGTCTAGGTTCAAGAAGTCATCTTAGTAGATAAAGTTGAGTAAGTAATTTGATGATGTCATATTTCACATGTGTGAAGGTTTTAGGATTATTTTGATACATGTATGTATTCCCATATGAGAGGTGATCATGTG
Organism: Torreya grandis; assembly: GCA_037957365.1. Lineage (NCBI taxonomy): Eukaryota > Viridiplantae > Streptophyta > Pinopsida > Cupressales > Taxaceae > Torreya > Torreya grandis. The sequence continues at coordinate 717,664 of JARHVA010004422.1, forward strand.
GTTGAAATTTTATGTCTGGACTTTGAGCGTAGTAAAAGTTATAAGAGTGCAAAGTTGGCCTCTCAAATAGAGTTCACTAAGTTTCTATAATTAACAAAATTTGCAAGAAGAGATCTAATGGTGATAATTAAATAGATCTAAAGATGAACATATAATATAAATAGATAAGGATCTAACATAGCGCATGATATTTTCAAATGGTGATCTAATAGTGCATATTAAGTCAACATGCCAAAGGTTCCTGAGATGGCATGCACTAGTGAGATGTGTATTAATCACAATGCTTTGATAAAAGATAAAAAAACATGGGTGTTCATGAATATGGAGATAAATTTTGAGGTTTAATTCAAATATTGAATGATCATAAGGCATGTAGGACTACCAAGTGGTATAAGATTGGGGACTAACAGTAATGTGCTTAGAAGGCACATGAGGGTGCCAAGTGTCTTAATCGTAGAAGCTTTTGTCAAGGATCAATGGTCAGCATTAAAGAGTTAAATTCAAGAGGATATTAAGGATATAAATGTAGTGAAATTTATTTATCTTTTAGGGAGTATGAGATGAAGACATGTGTTTGTAATATTTTTATTTACTAGTGATAGTTGGTATTTGAAATTAACAAAAGAAAAACTAGTGCTAAGTATTTTTATTATATCTTTTGATCTAGGGTGAATTTTAAGGTGATGTGAACGTAAAATTTGTGAATAAGTTAAAGGAACATATATAAAATTTTATTATAAGGTATAAATTTATTTACTTCAAATTTATTGAGCTCCAAATTTGACTAAAGGTTTGACCATATTCTGCAAGTGACTTGAGAAGGCTAATTGAAATTTATTGATAGTAAATTGATGTTTTAATATAAAATAAATATTTTTTAGTGTTTTATAATACATAAATACCATATATGTGTATTATGGAGGTTTTAACAATCCATATTAAGTATGAACAAAGTCTTAGGAGTTGACTATGTTTATTAAATACACTGATAATTTGAGTGACCATCTTGTAGAGGCAAGTTGAAGGTGTTATAAGCAGTGTTGAAGAAATAAATGAATATGAATATGTAAAAGAAGTATAAAAGGCTAATTATAATGAATTGGAGTTATTATTTTCCCAATATTTAGTTATGGAAAGTCAAAATAGCTTGACTATATATGACCAGTCTGAGTGGTCATTTTGAGAGAGTTGAATTTAAGTGCTTAGAGGTTGTGTTAGAATGTATAAGGTACATGAAGGAGTTTCAAAGGTAATAAAGGTTTCAACCATGTGATATAATCATATGTCTATGTGAATTATTTGAGTAGTTTTTTTATAATTTTTAAACTGTGTTTTCTATGTATGAAGGTCTAAAGAGTGAGGAAACCTAATTGGTAGGTTCATGTGTTGAGTTGGTGTTCTAGGTGGAATGGACACATAAGAGAGTGATAAAGGGGATATTGGAGTAGTTTTTATGTGTTTTAATAATTTTTAAGGGATTAATTTGGTCCAATTAGTCTCACATGTAACGTGTGAGTATGAAGGCCTAATTGTTTTAGGTCTCACCAAGACCTAATGGTGGTTTGGGGCTAATGAGGTAATGACTGACCTATGAAGAGTTTGGTTCTCACATGTCACATGCGTATGGAATTATTTTAATTATGGTTCAAATATGTAAATCATCTTGGCCAACCAATATGGGTTAAAAGAAGAGAGTGGTATAAGTACAATGTCTATCTAGACTAATTGTGCTAGTTGAGGAGGTGTTGAGTTAAGAAAAGTAGAGAAATTTTGAAAGATAAGGTATAAGTCAGTGAGGACCATAAAAGAGAAAATAATATTAGTCATGTTTATTTGATCAAGATTATGTAGGTGGATACACAATTCATTGCACCTAATGAGCCTAAAAGAGGCAGATTAAATGAGTGAGCCCTTGAGACTATTTAGGTGAAAGAGTGAAAACAAAGGTGGTTATCATTAGTTTAAGAGTAGAAAAAAGTGTTAAAAATGATATATTCAACATATCTGGGTGAGTTCTTGGTTTCCTAGGGGGTTGGTTCCTCCTTGCAAGGCGAAACTTCCTAAAAAGTCTAGTTATTGTGGGTGCTCAGCTAGACAGGGGCCATAGCTCCTTGTGGGATTGGTGTCTCACTAAATTAAGGGATGGGTGTTACTTGATGCATTAGTCCTAGTATTAATTAGATCTTGTTATTATGGGATTATAGTCCATCTTGTAGAGTTTAGTGGGTTTTATCCCCCAAGAGGGTTTCCCACATATGTCATATGTTATGTGCTTGCTTTTGTTATATCTTCTTTGGTCATTACAATGGTTAATTTTTATGCTTCATGATTACATGTGATGAATGATTAAGATTTTGGAAATGGAATTAGATTATATAGCATCATTGATTCACCCCCCTTAGTGATTTTACCTATAACAAGCTACACATTTGTAAAAGTGTAAATGTGCAAGACATCTTTGCATTCCTGTAGTTGTCTATTAAGTCAATATTTTTTGAAAAATCCCTTGAATTTGGACCTCATACTCCCACATGGAATTAGAAAATTCGAGGATTATTTTTGATGACATGTGAAATGGGATTTAGACCTTCAATTTCACTTTGAAGATTGCATAAAATAGGTTGTGGTGCAATACTGTAATCCCCCCCACTCTGAAAATTCCCTTGCAATTTGACTACGGACTTTCGCATAACCTTGACATAAGACTTAGCATGGATTTTAAAATACCCATGGATTCCATTTAATGACACATCCCCCAAGCTTTAGACCTTTACTTTTGAAATGCAAATTTGCATGTTAAATTTGTAGTGTACCATTGTAATCTCCTCCTGAAGTTTTGAAACTCTTATCTTTTGCAATAAAAATGTTAGACTTAGAATTTTTTAATACTTAGTCATTTTTTAAATCTTCATGACTTGATTTCACCATGGACCCTATCAATGCCATTAAAAAACATAAAAACTTAAAGTATTAGTCAAACCAAATTTTATGGGGTTTTCACATCATAATTGCAAAAGTGGGATTTTGTTCCAGATGAACATTTCTTACAAATTTCCTTAAGGGGAAACAATTAGACTCTCGAATATTCATATCTCAGGAAAGTGAAAAAATTGATTGGACATATTTAAGTACTAATAGATTCATTCAATGAATCAATCCTATTAGCTACCACTATTATTTGGAAAACATCTACTCATCATGAAATAATTAACTTTGCATAATACTTCTATGGAGGATACATGCCCAATATGCCCACCATAAGCATACACTTAATTCAATAAAAAGGAACCCTTGAATATGATGAACTACTAATGAATCTAGATGGATATTTATTTAATATTATATCTACTTCAACATAATCCACCCTATTATGGTAGTTTTATATATTTTGTTAATGCATATGAAAAATTAAGCACATTTGGGCTAGTTTCAAGGATCTACCATGGACATGGTATATGGTGTAGGTGCAGAAGAATATTTTGAGAGATTTTTAAAAATCATGATAAATATTGAGAGTAATATTATTGAAATTAATTGTAACATCCATGTTTATAATAACATGGATGGACTTGCATAAGTTTTGTATACCTTACATTACCTAAACACGACTGATTTATCAAGGTTAGGTGGTCTCAAATGTATTGGAGTGCCTAATATCATATCCATCTAATATAAGACACATTATTCAGAATTAAAAACCTTTCAATTTTTCCATTGTATAAATAAGTTGCTGAAGTAATAGTATAAAATTTTGATAATATGTGTGTGTGTGTGTGTGTGTGTGTGTGTGTGTGTGTGTGTGTGTGTGTGTGTGTGTGTGTGTGTGTGTATTGTGTCACTACTAAATGATTTATGATCCCATTTCAAATCAATACATAGGTGTACCCTTATATTTCAAGGGTTAACAATATTTAAGCACCCTTTGTATTTTTCTTTTGATATTAATAAACTACTTTTGGACTAACTTGTGGGCACAAAATTTAACCCAAATTATCTTCTATAGTTATTTTTATAATATTGATCACTAACTCACTTTGGTGTCATTAATGATACTAATCCATTATTTGCACTATAATAAATTTAGTTCTTTTTTTATTCATTAAATTAATCTTGTCTCTATAGAGACAATGTTGGGATTAAGGTTATCATCTCTAGATAGAAAAAGATTATATTGTCTCTTGAGAGATAAAAAATAGTATTCTATATTGTCTCTAGAGAGACAAAAATCATATAATATCTCGAGAGAAAAAATATTTAGTATGCTATATCATCTCTTGAGAGAAAACTGTTGGATACAGAAATCATAGATAAGGCCAACTTGGGGAACAAAAGATAAGGCCATAGTGTGGTCTTTCTTGTTAGTGTAGAATTGTCTCAGAAGACTAAAGAGTGTTGGAATAATTTTTATAGGAGCCTTCATGATGAATATGGATGAATGAACCTTAAATAAGGATGTCTATATGATATTTTTAGTGATTACAAGATATCAAATTCTCACTTATATATTTTGAGTTGAGATAAATAGATAATGGACCATGTAAGGTTAATGAAGTTAGGAGTAAACATTGTTAAGCAATTAATGATTAATTTTGTGTGTCTACGATGGGTAAAAGAACCAATGTACTAATCCAAAAAAAGTGTAACCATGATGAGTTTTATTGAAGTGATTCCAAGGCTATTAAGTGTTATTAAAATCAATTGTGCATCACTCATAATAAAAGGTGGAACCACATAGTGGGTTTTCTAGAAGTAATCCCAAAGCCATTGAGTGTAACCAAACTTGAATGTAAATTACCCATACCATAATCTCTCACACCATTATATACAAATACTTATT